>SDVV010016125.1:0-14336 GCA_016164225.1 Gammarus roeselii
TGTCTGTAAGGATGAAAGCAGTCGCGTGATGACCGAGGATGGTCCACTGAACGCTTCGCATATTTAGTGCGGAAATATTTATCTGCACCATTCCTCAATCGGCAGTCATCCCTTTCATGAGCAAAAAATTTTCAGTTTAGTAGGGCCTGGGCTTAGAATGGATTCTCCGGCTGGGTGCTGTGCCCAGCTAATGCTAACATTGGGAGGCATAGACCAGAGTTTGAAGGTAAAGATCTAGAAACCAGTGAATGCGCCAACTCTGTTTCGCCGTTGTTCCGCTCTGTATTGTGAGCGTGGATCCCTTATGTGTTCCTCGCCTGGACTTGGGATGGGGTGGGGCGCGCTGGGGGTCTGGGGATGTTCAGGTATACATTTAACGGCCAACTTATGGCCCGTTGTTTGCAGGTTCATCCTCAGTATTCTTGACGTGCAACCCCACTTCTGGGCAGCCTCTCGCTGTTCAAGAACCGTCTCAAGTCGGTGAAAAAGGCGAGAGAGCGCCAAGGTACATCCTCCTCCATTCAAGGACCTGGGCCGGGTGCCGTCAATGTGTGTGATGTAGCCTGAAAGTGGAGACCTGTATTCCAGGACTGTTCTACGCTTGTCAACAACCCCGGATTGAACCCAGAGAACACCCAGCGTCTGGTGGCTTTTTTTAGGTCGTAAAGCCAATAGGGGGTGCTGCAGCATGCCCGATAGGTGTTCAAGGGTGGAAAAGCAAGTAGGATGCAGCTAGAGAGCGGCACGCCTGAGGTGCCTGATTTTAGTCTATAGCCCTGGTGAGCCTGGTCCCAGTGGCCAAGCCCCGGGTTGGTGTGCGCAGAGTTGGCGTTGGTTTTTCAGGCTCCATGACCTTGCCTCTTGATCAGCTTGGGTAGGCATTTGCCATCGTTTACAGTAAATTTTGATGACTTGATGATACAGCAAGAATGTCAGCGTCTGAGTGGTTTGGTCTGTCATTATAGTAGATGATTCTTTGGATCGTGTAACGGAAATATTATCAAGTATTTTCAGGTGATGATAATTCTTACGTTGCTCCTCGTCTCTTGCCTCCACTAAGATGAATCCTTTTTTAAGCTTGGTGATTCGCTTCGAGTGACCCCTCTGTGCGGAGTGAAATTGGAACTCTGCTTGAATTGCGTTTGTCTCGTCCAGGTTCTCTTGTGAGATCGCCATGGCGGTGAAAAATTTAATGAAGTGTAGCACCATCACCTGAAAGATATCTTCAAGTATTGTCTAATTTTCAGCGTATAGTTGAAGAGGTCGTAGGCTGTTATGACCATTTCTCCCTGGATTCGTCTAGGAGGGACATTCACCGCGCTTCAGGTTTGTTTCGCGTTCGATTTTCTAGGTACAACCCGTCAGATACTGCTGTGAGGGGTGCTGTTCTTGTGAATCTTCCCCGGGCAGAGGAGACCCAAGTTATGTGGAAAACGTATGTAGTCTGGCACGAGGCACTGTCAATTAGCGATAAGCCCAAGAGTCAATCATCATCAGTAGAGCTCAGCGCCCTGAAAGACTACCAAGATTGGCTCTTAGGCTTAGGCTCCTAGAAAAGTTCGTGAAAGGATTATTCTACCTTTCTTTGCCCACGAAGAGGTTATCGGTCTAATCGAAGGTTGTGAAGCCAAAGTGGAGTGTTATTGGGTATTAGGTGACAGGCTACTCACATAATGTTCCCTCAGCCACCAGACAGCGCCATCAAACCGTTCGGTAAAGTTACACGCGGAGATATCCGGGTCACAGTTCCCACTCATTCAATGCAGTTCCCACACCACGACCACTTGCAGCCCTTAGGTCCGAAATCAGCCGCGACGTAAGGGCTGCGATTTGTATTCCACAATATGTGTATCACTATTGGGCATAAAATGTTCGCTCAGTGTTGAACAGTTGAAAATAGGGACAAAGAGTAAGATACTATTGAGAAATTTTCACTCAAGTGGATTTCGATGGTTAATTTAAGATTTTTACCCGGACTACCGTACCTCTCCACTCCATAGTCATTTCCCTGCTAAGAAGACCACCACCATCTCCTCCTTTCGCAGTCTCCGGGTTTTTATTTGCCTCCACTGGACCAGCATTGGTTGGTTGATGAGCCTTGCTTCCCGTGCATTCTTCTCTAGCAATGCGATAAACTGAACAAAGCCCGACGGCGGTCAGCGACGCGATCAAACCAGCCCAGAACTGCAACTCAGAGAAAGTCCTTCCCGCGGTCATGAAGAAGTCCAGCCTGGAAGAGAGTATCATGGAACGAGCAAGCTGTGCGTTAGTTCTTGAGATGTGTGACAGGTTCCGTGTGATAGATACTGACGTTTTGAACATACAGTATTATTTGGTGACGATAATCAAAAATTTCAATACATAAAAACTGATTTTGTGGTGCTAGACCAACCAAGGAATACAATCGTGCATAACAATATGTGTGAAATTATCAAGACTTACTTGTCGCACAATAAAAAGTATCCTAAAATAATGAAAAGTTTCAAGAACTCCAGAGCAATTTTCCTCGCATTCAGTTGTTGCCTCTCATTAATTTTTTTCGTTTGCAGTGAAAGTTTTTGAGAATTCGCAAAATCCCTTTCCGTTGCCTTGCATCTGTCTTCCGTTTTAATGTTTTGAAGAACACAACTTGGGTGGCAGCTTCCCTGATGAATGTGAGCGAACGTACTTGAACCGATTTTGGTCGCATGAATCTTCAAGGCCACTTGGTTAGTGTCACAAATTGCGTATCCGCGGGAAAACGCTGGTTTGAAACGGTGGTTATCTTTCTTAACATGTTCCAGCATCATGTCGGCCGCATCGTTGAGCTTGTCATCCAAATACGTGTCCTCTACTTTACCAGCTGCCATGCATTCGACATCTTGCCCACGATCGTCACCACTGTCTTCACGTCGTGAGTTACACCATTTCTGGGGGGATACGCACACTGTGAGTAACCAATCAAAGATTTGACAGGTGCTTTGTTTCAGAATGTTCTGGATATTGATCATGACACCAGGATATAAGGAGACGAATAATTATTAGTTAACCACTGACTGAACTTCAGCCTAATTTCCGAATTTCTCGCAGACGAAGTACAGGCTGGATTTAATTTAACACCTCAATAAGACAAAGCTCTTCCACCGAGCTGTTCTGGTACCGACGTTGCTGGTCACTTCAAAATAACAACTGGAACTCATACCGGTATAAATAATGTTCGACAAAACATTCAAGTTCAAATGAATTCGGTAGTACCGAATTCAATCTTCACGGATTCGGTGCTACCGAACTCGTAAAGATTGGAATCGCACCGCACGTTCATTTTCAGAAGGAAATAAACATTTTTTTACATAAGTTAAGCAAAATGAATGATTAATCCTTTAGATTACAATGAACCGAACTCGGTCACTAAATTCACTCAGGAACTGACGGTATTTACATCTCGATTGTTTAGCAAATATAATACATAAAATTTCCAATATTCTTCCAGAACTCATATTTCACGGCTAATTGGCTAAATAACATTACATGATGGAATCATTCTATATACTTTAATTAGTTAACAATGAACTGTTTGAATTACATCAGAGTTAAATATGGAAGGGGGAAGCTTTCAATTTGTCCAGGTCAGGGGCTAGAGGAGTTACTACCACTGATAGGAAGTGGCATTTGAGTTTGATGAGCAAGCTGAAGATTCATAGACCATTATTTTCCGAACTAATTTTCGAAATATTATATTTTATCGCAGGAGATCACCAAGCACGTTCGCAACGTTCCCCCATCATTACCGTCACATCTGCCACCCATCAATGGAATTACAACTGCCACTCATCAATGGAATTATATTTGCCACACATCAATGGATTTACATCCGCCACCCATCAATGGAATTATATTTGCCACACATCAATGGATTTACATCTGCCACCCTTCAATGGAATTGGGTCCTCATGACATTACCTTCGCAAAGTCACCCCAGACACGGGTATCATGAAACAAGTCTATCACATACCCCATGATTGCCATCACAAACAATATCTTTCAATCAAAGGGAACACGAGGCTCGTATATCACTTTTCCCCATAATTACCGCCAAAACCGCAACCCATCTTCGAGGAATCTTCTGGACCGGAGGGGATCTACGTAAATGAGCAGCCATCTTATACCAGAGCGCCATCACCAGCAAGCAGCTGTTAGAGAGGGATGAACGACCGATAATGGCGGGTTAGAATAACCGTTCGGGATAAAAGATCTTTAATCGATAAGTGTTTGAGAGAGTAAGTTGGATAGACTGCATTAGTAAAACATTATGCGTTCCATGTATATCGCTTGTCCTTGGTTAGAAACTCCAAAACCGAACGCTGTGTTGTGTTCCAAAAGGCAGGCTTTCTTGCGAATGTTTGTGAAAAAATGACAAACTAAGTTTTCGAACACAACATTCTAATCTGGCAGGTCGAAAATTATTTCTAAGAATTTAGAGTAGGTGTAGACATACATATAGGGATTGATCAATGGCCGCATCCCCCCAGTACAAATCACTTCCCGAAACTTAGCTATCTTGTGTTACTACTTAGTTATCAAACAAGTAAATCATTGGATCACTCAAGTGTGATCCAAATAACACAACAACAATTGGGTTAACTCATTTTTACTTTCCGGAAACGTTTATATCCAGTCTTCTCCGCTCCAGTTCCTAAGACAATGTGACCAATGTGCATGTTCTGATGTGGAAATTTTCTTTTGTTTCTGTTACCGGGAATCGGCCCTGGGTCCTTGCGAGGAATGACGTTCCTGATTTGGTTTGCACACATGGAGAGGACAGATGATGTGAAATTGGGGAATAGGATTTAGAAAGCGGAGTTGGGTGGGCGTAGGACTAGGTGAACACCGAAGTTTAGGTGGAATGATTGCGTGAAGTAGGCATTAGGGTAGAGAGATATGAGTGTTTACAACTGTGATCACAAGTGTAAGTAAACAACAATAGGGCTTTTGGCCCAAACCACGTTGCCTTTTGATAGTAAGAAGATTAGTTCTAAAGTAGGACGTTTAGCGAGTATCGTGTGTCTGTGTATTTTCTGTTTCAATAGATCAGGAACAATACAGTTTGTAGAAGGAAATAACATTTAACGTTGATACTCGAAACAACTCAAATAAGTACCTGAAGAGAAAGCCACCGATCCACAATGTTGATCTGAGGTTGTCACAGTTTCATTCCTCGCAAAACCAATGCTGACTAGCGTCTTTGCTGGACACTGAGTGTGGGTAACAACTTGCTGTACAAAGGATGGCCGTGAGTGGAGAATGACTGTGAATAAGGGCGTTTATATTTGGCCCTGGTGCGCTTTCTCACTTTTCACAGTCTAGCTGGGTAGCGGGATGGACGTATTAGAAGGAGGTAAGGTAAACATGATGCAAGAAGAGTAAACAAGTGAAAACTGTCGTGCTGGGCTGCTGAGGTCATGCGTTTCTGCACTTCTGACCCGAAGGGCGTGCTAGGCCTGGCCGGTACCTTCAGCGCTAAAGAGCTACGATTTTGCATGTGTGTGAATGCATGAGTAGAGTGCGAGGTGCGTTTAGCCATCAGTTACCCCCGTTATTCATGGGATGAGGCGTTGCATTTGTGTCTGTGTCATGGAAATGAAGTGTATCTGCAGTATTTAAATGTAAATTTCAAATAAGCGACAATCACCTTCAAATATTGTACGTGTTATGAAATGCGAGGAACGAACGAATTAGATTTGATTACATGTTTTTTCAATGAACAACCTGTGCATATCAGGCTATCTCTATCCCTATTTCCTATGGTATTCCGATTTGTCAGGTCAAGCAACGAAGTATTCTGAGGCTTGAGGGAAGCCAGGGTAGGGAGGGCGGAGTCGCCCTTGAGGTTCGCAAATTTGAAAGAATTCATAAAAAAGGTCTCAATTATGCGAATTTATAACAGTCCATTTAGTGAATATTGGATGATTCGCTCCTTTACTTTTAGGAAATTGTCGTCGCGTTTCTTCTAACAACAGGCGCGTTATTTGACATAAATCGGAAAAATATGATTGAATGATATATACAGGTAATGGGGAGCCCGTGAGACGCCTTTTTGTTCGCAATCGCTTTACGATCCGAAAGGATTACCACCCAACAGTGATATTTGCTTCAAAGAACGCGCTCTAGGAACGTACTTCGTTCCTGCTAGATTGGTAGCCTCTTGAACGACTATTGCCGTCAATTCCCACTTTCGTTCACGATTTCCGGAAACGAAAACAATCCCTGAATGTTACTGAACAAACATGATTTTGCACTTCATTAAAACGGTTCTAGCCGTGGTGGTGACAATCAAAATTTAAAAATCAAGCAGTTCCTCATCTATTCGCTCTCAATATTTTGGGTGTGAACCATTTATCTACGGTGGGTTTGTTGACGCCTATTGACGCATTCTCCATTCAATTTACGGAATTGATTTCATTTGTCACAGAAATCAAACAAATTGATACTTATCATCACATTGACGCAATATTGTTCGATGATACTCGGCTGGAATGAAATACACAGTTTTTCACTATGTCATCTTCGTAAACTATTGGTAAGCAAACTCAATTAGAATGGTTCCGTTTCACCGAGAACACCCCAATCCAGAGAGCTCGGGTCAATAGGCTCCCAGCTGATCATATTGACCTGCAGGATGAGGGTAATTAGGCTCCCAGCTGATCATATTGACCTGCATGATGAGGGTAATTAGGCTCCCAGCTGATCATAATGACCTGCAGGATGAGGGTGATTAGGCTCCAAGCTGATCATATTGACCTGCAGGATGAGGGTAATAAAGCTCCCAGCTGATCATATTGACCTGCATGATGAGGGTAATTAGGCTCCCAGCTGATCATAATGGCCTGCAGGATGAGGGTGATTAGGCTCCAAGCTGATCATATTGACCTGCAGGATGAGGGTAATTAGGCTCCCAGCTGATCATATTGACCTGCATGATGAGGGTAATTAGGCTCCCAGCTGATCATATTGACCTGCAGGATGAGGGTGATTAGGCTCCAAGCTGATCATATTGACCTGCAGGATGAGGGTAATACACGAGCCGGTTTGATGATGCCTATTGAATTAGTCCCTCAAAGAGGTCAAAGTGAACTGAATGAAATCAATGCCGCAATCAATGATAAAAATTATTGTTCATTTGTTTTTAATTCATGAATAAATATAATTCAAGAATGCGTCTCACCAGGCAACGAAGCAGAGAGCAAGAAGTCCCACGTCGAGGAGAGGTATCCTGGGGACAACGCAGCAGGTGGCATCCGAATGGGACGTGTAACTGTTGCAGAGCAGGTTAAGCAACACCTGTATCGAGAGAGGTAAGCAAAGCTTAACACGACAGTGTAACTGGGTAATTGCTCCTGAACACCCAACTTTGATCTACGGTAACTAGGAATATAGCAACGCATATACGAGAAACATTTATCAAACCGCAGATGCAAGGAAACAAAATAATACTAAAAAATTGCATTATAACAAAAAATATATTGCAAAGATTCTGAATATATTGAAGAAACATACTTTACAAACTTGAAGTGTACGTCACTCAAATGTCCAATCTGAAAATGACCAGGACTCCAGGACGACAGGTAACATAGCAACACTGATGTATGGTACATTGATTACCCGTCAAAATAATTGAATATACCGATTATGTCTTCTGAAAACATCCGTAACGAACGTCAAATATTTCATAAAACGTTTCGCCCGTGAAACGGTGAAAACTCGTTGCCAACGGGGTTAGGGTAGAGCAGAGACCCGAGGCAAAAGCAAGAGGGCAGTGCGTAGAGGACGCATAGGGAAAACATTGATTGAGTCTTCTTCTGCAGCTAATTTGAAGGGGAAGTCAGATTTAGGTACCCTTTTTGAGTGATCAAAAGGCATTGATGGAACTGGATTTTAGAAAGGGGAAGTATATTGGTCTGGAGTAGTGAAAAGAGTTTCGAACGGTGTCGGTACTTGTGTCACGAAATTGGGCTTGATGATGGCAGGGTACATCTGCACTCTCCAGGAGCTTTGGTCCAGTAGGTAGCGAGAGTTTTTCTCCAGGAGATGGACGGATCCTGTTTTAGATAACTGGATATTATCATGACATGTGACCCTATCACCACTCAGAGGGATACATAATCGACGAACAGCGGCAATTTTGTTTTGATTTTAAAATTAACTTAATACATAACCTGAATATAATGGTTGGATGTGTTGTGACCGGGATGAAAGCCATCTGGAAAGTCCCAATTTCTGATCTCCCCGATGGTTCTGATATTGCGCCACAAGATTAATCTTGATCCGGACAAAACCTGCAAAGATGTGCACAAGTAAGCATGTTTACGTCGATACATGTATATTGATAAATATCGCCAAATTCCTGAGTCTTTATGAGTCATCGTTATAAATAGTATGTTAAACGTGGCGTAATCATTATTCTGTCAAATACCCGCTTTGATTACGAGGTGTATTCTATTTCTTGCACTAACTCAATCAAGTTGCGATTCGTTTTTATTGGTTTCATGCTATCGTTGAATACACGAACTTTTTTCAACGGTCCGTTTTGTGGTTTCACTCACCACGTTCCAGCCCGTGTCACGTAATCTGTCGTGGTAACAGAGCATTTTACTTCATTTCTGAATGCCTCGTCGTATAACCATTACGAATCGCTATTCTCACGAATTAATACTTTGGAAAACGTTCGAAAAGGGTGTGAATTGAATCTTAAAACAGTGAGTGAATGAATGAACAATATAGAGTATTATACAAAGCAATTCTATTGAAAATTCCTTACCTCATCTGACACCATGTTGTAAGGCGTAATCAAATCCTCTTTTTTTGAATGAGTTTTCAAACTTTCACTCCCCAGTGCAGCAGATTTGTCGGTTTTAAATCCACTTATTGTTTCTTCAGTGGGAACGTTAGAAATATTCTCGATGAAAACATTTAATCTGTGTCCTTTGGTATTGATCATTTTCTCGTCACTTGTTTGAAGTCGTTCTTTCTTCTCAAGTTCCGTACCCAATACTTCCATAATCCAATTCGAAATAGTCTTTTCACGAGGTTTAATCTCTTGATGAGTAACGATGGGGCCATCAGCTTTGTATGATATTATTTCCTCATAACCGTTATAATCTTCAAATGACGTTTCCATTGATTTGGTTTTCATTATCTCCGGGACACTAGTCATGCGTTCATTTAGTGTATCAGGGGGAGTGCTTCTTGGCAGTTTGAAATCACTGTGGTTGGGTATTGCGCTTAATGGATCCTTCGCAATCCCCGCAGTTGTCCCGTGAGTAGAAGAGCTATTCTGAGGACAAAAACGGCGAGTGTCAATTATTATCATACATCGGAAAGATTTAGTGTAATGCTCGGCGAGTTTATAGTAGGATTGTTGTTTACTTATTGTGGATATGCTTCACAATAATTTTACTCTCGCCCATCCCAGAAAAGGTCATGGTTGAAGAGTGGAAACAGGTTCGCCGAAATAAGGGTGTCAAATTATTTATGAAATTACTTATTCATAACTACGTACTTAGTAAAGAACAATATCTGATAGAAGGACGTTTGACAAAATGTTGTTTTCAATTTATGCACCTCTAAAATAACATTTACCTTACGCAATTTGGAGGCACGATTAATTTTTCGATCTCGATTCGAACGCATGTTGTCATAGTTGACCGGTTCTTGAAACATCCAGAGAATGGGGACCCGTGTGGGCAGCTCCAAGACCCACTGCAATGAAGTCAAGGAAATGAAGTGCTCAGGTAATGGAAGTTCTATTGACGTCTTCAATATGCCTGAGCGCACCGTCAGAGATCAACCTGTGTATTTCCCCTGATCATAGGCAGAGTATGGTGACCCCTATCACGCCGTCGAGAGTTATCACACTGAGTGTATGACGGTGTGTATCAAGCGGTGACAAGGTATCACACTGAGTGTACGGCGGTGTGTATCAAACGGTGACAAAGTATCACACTGAGTGTATGGCGGTGTGTACCAAGCGGTGACAAGGTATCACACTGAGTGCACGGCGGTGTGTATCAAACGGTGACAAAGTATCACACTGAGTGTATGGCGGTGTGTACCAAGCGGTGACAAGGTATCACAATAAGTGTACGGCGGTGTGTATCAAACGGTGACAAAGTATCACACTGAGTGTATGACGGTGTGTATCAAGCGGAGACAAGGTATCACACTGAGTGCACGGCGGTGTGTATCAAACGGTGACAAAGTATCACACTGAGTGTATGGCGGTGTGTATCAAACAGTGACAAAGTATCACACTGAGTGTATGGCGATGTGTATCAAGCGGTGACAAGGTATCACAATGAGTGTACGGCGGTGTGTATCAAACGGTGACAAAGTATCACACCGAGTGTATGGCGGTGTGTATCAAGCGGAGACAAGGTATCACACTGAGTGTATGGCGGTGTATATCAAGCGATAACAAGTTATCTCACTGAGTGTATGTCAGTGTGTATCAAACGGGAACAAGGGATCCCACTGAGCGGGAGCCAAAGCCCATCACACGGTGCGCAACTGTTGCACTGAGTATTGGGCGGGACTCATCAAGCAGTGAACAGCTCTCTCGCAAAGTGTAGGGCAAGACATCTATTCGGCACACAGCTGTGTCACTGAGAGTAGCTGAGAGTAGGGCAAAATCCCACACACGGCGCACAACAGTGCCGCTGAGAGTTGAGTGAGACCATCATGCTGTGTTCAGCTGTCGTGTTTAGTATAGAGCGTGTCCCATCGACACGTAACACAACCACAGGTCCTAGCAAAATAGTTCCTGTCATCAATCCAGTCCGAGTTAGAGGCAGTAGTCGCCGCTCCGCTAGAACAACCCGTGTAAACAAAAATGAACGTCGTGGCTCCGACACAAGACATCAGAGTAGAAACAAAATAAGTCAAGCAAATCAAGTCAATGTGACTAACGGTACTCTCAAATGTTACTACGTTAACGCTAGAAGTCTCTGAGACAAAATCAAAGAATTAGGTATCATTGCATTGAATGAAAGTATCGACAGACAGAATCACAGAATCGTGGCTGAAATTGAGTGCCAGTCATTATTTAGGTGATTTTACTCTTCCCGGTTACTCACTATTTCAAAAAGATAGACAAGGCCGAGAGGGCGGAGGAGTGCTGTTTCTCGTGAAAAACACTCTGCAAACATTAGAAGTCATCATTCCAAACAAAAGGCACGACATAGTATCAATCCAAGTAGTCGGTAATCATATAAAATGTCAAATCACTCTCGTCTATTGCCCCCCTAAAAGCAAGGTTGCAGACATCAGGCGATTGCACTGCCACCGGCCACCGTCTGATTGATTTTGCAGACAATAAGTTCATGAACCAAATGGTGGAGACACCTATATGAGGTCGCAACATTCTTGATCTCCTATTTAGTGCAAGCGACCTTCATGTCACGAACGTCGAAGTAGGTGAACCGCTCGGAACAAGAGACCACAACTGTATCCGTTTTTTGACAGAGCTCGAGTTGAAAACATCAACAAACTGTGAAAGTCCCTAACTTCAGATTAGCTAGTTTTGATGGTTCAAGAGAGTCAATGGTGTCAGCAAATATAACCCTCGGACAAGATGTCAATGAATCGCTTGACTATTTCTGTACTGCACTCAAAAATATTGAGCATGGGCATATCCCGCTCAAAAACAGGCGAACAGTAGTCTATCAGCCCAAGTACTGGAAAGGAGAATTGCAGCGCTTTCATTCACGAAAGAAAGTAAAGCTTTCGATAAAGCGGAGACACCCACTTGACGACGTAGCAAAAAATCAATACAAAATTAGCCGACGAGATCTAAAGAGGGTCCTGAAACGTAAGAAGAAAGATCATGAAAATGAAATTGCTGCCAATGCCAAAAATAATCCGAAGCAATTTTTTAGTTATATTTCGAGCAAAACGATGTTGGTGAGCTAAAATCGGACGACGCCAAAATGAGTGTTCGTCTTAATGAATACTTTTGCTCTGTATTTACGTTAGAGAATCAGGATCTTCTTAATCCTGAGGTTGTCACAGCGGCAAAACGAATTGAAGCCCTCACCATACTTAACTTTTCCCCCGCCGAAGTTATTAAATAAATAGATAAATTGAAAGTCACCAAATCTCCAGGTCCAGACCAAATTCATCCCAGAATTCTGAAAGAGACTAGAAACAAAATCGCCGAACATTTATCAAACATTTTCTCCCAATCTCTCACAAGCGGCACCTACCCCTCTTAATAGAAAAAGGCTAATGTTACCCCAATTTAAAAAAAAGGGGACAAAAAGAGTCCCGAAAAATACTGTCCAATTAGTCTCACTTCAGTCATTAGCAAATTGATGGAAATTTTGATAACGGATCAAATTACAGAATTCATAGGATCAAACAAATTCATTGACGACTCCCGGCACAGCTTTCGACACAACTGTTCCTGTCTTACAAATCTGCTACTCGTTTTCAGAAATTTAATTAAAATCTACGACACAAAATCTCCAATCGATATCATTCACCTTGATTTTCAAAAGGCCTTTGATAAAGTCCCCCACAAGCTCCTATTTAGTAAATTGAACAGCATCGGTATTCATGGCGAGCTTACCAACAGGATAAAATGATGGCTTACGAACAGACGGCAGCAAATTGTACTTAACGGAGCTCCCTCCCCCTGGGGTAATGTTACATGCGGCGTGCCTCAAGGATCCGTGTTAGGGCCAGTTCTCTTTATAGTATTCATTAACGATCTCGATAGCAACGTACTCTCAAACATTAGCAAGTTTGCAGACGATACCAAGATCGGAGGGAAAGTGCAAACTGAACTAGACTGTCAGCTGATACAACTAGACTTGAACAAAATTGTTGATTGGTCAGGAAAGTGGCAAATGAAATTGAATGTAGACCTATGCAAAGTTATGCACATAGGTCCTCATAAGCCCAAACACGAATATTCAATGTCTGGAAAGAAACTCATTCCCGTCACCGAAGAGAGAGATTTAGGTGTCATCATTAGTAACGACTTGAAAAGCAGCAAGCAATGTAACGATGCTGTCAAGAAAAGCAACAAAATGCTAGGTATGATATTCCGCACTATCCCGTACAACAACCAACACAGTATGCTCAAGATATTTAATGCATTTGTTAGACCGCATCTCGAGTATGCCGTTCAATTCTGGTCTCCATTCATTAGAAAAGACGTTATTAAACTTGAGAAGGTCCAACGTAGAGCTACCAGACTCATCCCCTCCCTGCGGAATAAATCGTACGAAGACAGGCTTCGTGAACTCAAAATCTTTATTTGCTAGAGAAACGTCGAGTCAGAGGCGACATGATAGAATTGTGGAAGATTATGAAGGGTAAGGAAAACGTCGACCGAGCGAGCCTTTTCACTCTAGATACAAAAGGAGTGACTAGGAACAATGGATACAAAATCGTTGAAAAACGTTTCTTGCTCCACATCACGCGCAATTTCTTCACGTATAGAGTTGTCGAAGAATGGAACAAACTTCCAGCGGAGGTTGTAAACAGCAATATAATCGAAATGTTTAAGTCACGGTTCGATAAGTTCTACATAAATCCCCGGTAAATAGCTAAACCGTTCCCTTTCCTGTTGTTATAAAAAAACAGAAATGGCACACGAAGCTCTCCTAGACGTTCTACTTCAGAACTAATCCTCTTGCTATCAAAAGGCAACCTAGTTTGGGCCAATAGGCCTCTTAGACGTTCTACTCCGGAACTAACCCTCCTGCTATCTATCAAAATGCAACCTAGTTTGGGTCAATAGTCCTGTTGTTGTCTTCCTTCGCTTGTAAACACTTGTAAACACTGCGGACAGCTGTCACTGTGTGTAGATTAAAATCGATCACGCGGCGCCAAACTGCCTCACTGAGTGTAGGGTGAGGCCCATCGCGCGGTGCTTAGCAATCTCATCTAGTGAATTGCAAAGGTTATCACGCGGTGCTAAGCTAACTCACCGAATGAAGGCGAGGTTCATCAAGTGGTGCTAAGCTGTCTTAGTGAGTGTGGCGCAGGTTCATCAAGTGGTGCTAAGCTGTCTTAGTGAGTGTGGCGCAGGTTCATCAAGTGGTGCTAAGGTGACAAGTATGTTGTGGTGCTACCACAACATACTTGTCACCGTAACTAAATGAGGATAATTCCTGCCCTGTTGTAAACAACTAGTCATTTCAATTCCAGACTGGATGACCCCGAAACATTTGTACATTGTATTGATCTAGGTATATTTTAGATTTAAGGCCTACACCGGATGAAAATGAAAACGTGGATTTATTCCGTATATTATGAATTTTTGTTGTTCCCAACAATGCTACCGCCAGGCACAT
>SDVV010016126.1:0-14336 GCA_016164225.1 Gammarus roeselii
ATATATATGATACGGATATCACCGGCCTATGGGGAAAGAATAGCAACTTTGTAAACATGTCCCTGATCATAAAAAGATATTAGAATCCTAGAATTCCTGAAATCAATGAAGATAATGTTTATTGGACAGGCAGCATGCACAAGAGTTATCTCAAACTCAAATAAAGCTACGTCGGTCCCAGGATTCGAACCCCCGACTTCGATGTGTCCCTCATGGTCTGATGGTCAAGTGGCGTTAGACAAGCTCCCCGACACCATGCAGCTCATGGTCTGCACTATGGGCTTAATATGCTGTATGTATTCTCTCCGGCAATTGGTATGCGAGTTTAGGATCTCCATCTGATGTTCCCTAGACGTGGCAGGACTACAACCGAGCATAAAGCTCTTACTTAAGTATTAATTATAAGAACCCTGTCGCTTAAGATGGATGGAGTACTCTAACTAATCATATCTTGACACAGCTCTTCCTGTTTTTAATCTGCGAATTGATGGAGTCTACGGTGGCTGAAAGAACGAACAAAAGGGGATCATTTCGATGTTTGGCCCAATAGTTACAATTAAAGGGGCAGTGAGGTGAGTGTGAAAAGAGCTATTTGTTTGCTCTCCATTTGCACTCCTCTCTCTTTGATTCTAAAAATTACTCCAAATCTTGGTCAGTCTACCGTTTATAAAATCAGCTTAAAATGGTTGCATGAGTGTAAAAAACTGTCAAAGCCTCGCTTAAACATTGTAATACGATTAAATGTAGCTCAGCTTCCTTGTTCATAGCGAAGACGTGAGAACCTACCAAAAAATCCATCGCTAATAGTATTAGTACCAAAATGCTTTGTTTCACCACGACAACGATGACGGGCCACTAAGACCGCAAATTTTACGACCGTCTCGCTAATTAACGTTAATTAGGCGGCAACCGTTAAATTTTTTGATCCATCCAATTCTTTGTAAATGAAAGTTGCACAAATTTGTAATGCATTTTTTTTCTTTCATTTCCCATGTCATTCAGACCATTCCGCAAACGAGCATCAACGTCTTCTCTACCAAACTAATTCCTTCCTTGACTCGGCAACACGCCAAGTATCATAAACCACCTCATGATATTACAGCCACTTTCACACGGAGCGTAATTTTCTTGGTGGTAATTTTCATCATCTCGAACAACCAGGCGGGGCGGAGCATAAGATCGGGCTGAAGTATTCCAGTTGTGAGTGACCGACGACGATCTCCTTTCTCCGCCGATCTCGTCTCCTGATCACTAACAGAATTATCACCCACCTCGTGTGCAGTTTTGCTCAAGATGCTGTTCCAAGATACACTCTTCAAATACTTTGGTCAATGTTCAAGAAGATGAATATGGACAGAGTCATTCAGAGGAGCATCTAAATACAGTGTTTTGCCGATCACTGTTTGTGAGAGTGATTGGTTGTTGTGGTGGGAGTCGACACTAAGAGAGCGTAACTCCGTCCGTGAACGTGACAGAACACGAGTCGGTCGCCAGATTCGATATACTCGTTCATGTCTCATCGAAGACTTCCCCAAGTGCTTGACCACAAAGCGTGTAGATGTGTGATTGCCTTAGCGTGTCTGCACACACCTCTATAGACGTTTATCGTATTCGTGGGTAAGTGTTATGATCATAGAAGATTTTTACTCCTCCAAATCATTAGGAATTCTGAAATGAACGTTTCCTCAAAAAAAATGGTTGAAAGTATCTCACGCGTCCCTCAATCAGTATACCACTCTTGTTATTTTGGTTACATTCGCAGCCGTTATTCCGTATCCTTGTTTGAGTCACCTGACGTCATGGCCTGGCGCTCCAGACTAAAGTTTAAATTTCTCGCCTATGTCTTCTCAATGTCAATTTGGAAAAATTGAGTCCACATCCTAACAATTGCTGCGCCGAGCTTGATAATCAGAGCAAGTGACTTATGTTTATTTCTGAAACAAACATCAATTTGACTTATCATCGGACAATTTCAAACTTTACCGACAGGAAATATATCTGCGTACATCGCAAGTCCAGCTGGAACTGTTCAGGAAAAGATAGTCTATTAAACCACAGTCATGTTGCGCTTCATTGACGGAACTTCGAAAATCGGGAAAACACCACATCGTTCAAAACCAAACTTGAAAAGAAACAAGCGAATGCAACAAACAACCAAAAAAAAATTGGATTACATGGAAAGCAAAGTTGGAAGTGGCAGGTGATTGGTTGAGAGAGGGAGGGTGGGAGAGAGAGGAAGAGAGAAAGGGAAGGGCGTAAGAGAGAGCTGAAGTCTTGGTCCATCCACGGTCCGCTTCTCGCTCGCATCAGCATCACTCGTGCGTGACATGGTAGGCCTTCGCCTGAAAACGTCGTTCCGTATGCGCAGACAAAACAATGAACTCGGAGGAAAGTTTAGCTTTTGTTGGCTTGCGGAAACAAGCGTGCGAATTCCGCCTTCAAGAACCCATTCCGGCCGTGTGTATTCACGATCGGAAAGCGCTTGCCTGTTTTTATTCAGAGACGTCTGCGCTGATGGAGAGATGATGTCTACTTAAGTCACGTTAGAACAAACGAGCAGGGGGTTTCTCTCTAGATGATGGAAGACATGCTATTAATTTGGAGTGCTGCATTGTTTATTACCAAAAATTTATTTATACTTTGTGCATATCAATCAGAACAAAACTGGTGTTGGAATATGGCAGTATGCGTCAACGTACCTATTTAGGTAGCTATACAAATATCATTAAAATCAAACACACTATACAACAGTTTCAAAGCCTTGCAAAGTTGTAATATAGAGTCGAGAATCGGAATAACATGTTAATTGTTGTCCAATGTACAGTCACCGACAACAGTTCGCCGACCTTGCCATATCTTTGTTATTTTTGGTATGTTGGCAGCTAAAACCATGCGCAGCAACACGGCTTCTAATATCCGATCAATCAAGTATCGGAGTGTGCCTGCACAGTAAAGATCAGGTAAAATGAACTAAATAGAGGCCAATTTGAGATACAACTCTGGAGTGGAAGAACTCCAGAAGAGTTTCTCACCTAATCCGGTAAAATAATTTCGAGCTTTTATTTACAATAACTCGGAAGTTCTAGTAAATCTCGCCTTAGTGTTTTTCCAATATTTGTCGCAAGCTATTTTACATTAACTCCTCCGCACGACACCAAATGAGGTTAATTGAAAGCACCTTTAAGAGAACACGTAGTGAGATAGAAAACACCTTGCAAGTTGGAATAAACATTCATCATGTCAGTTAAATAAATGTAGGAGTACCTCAAGGGTCGATTCTTGGGCCTTCGCTCTTCCTTATCTATATTAATGACATTGTAAACACTCGCGACAACTTCTCCATTGCACTTTTTACTGAGGATACTACAGTTTATTCGACTTGAAAAAATTGCAATGACACCATTACTCATATGAATAATCAATTGGTCCATAATTCAAACTGGTTCACATACAATACGTTGACGATAAATGTCGACAAGAGGTAAGTCATGATATTTTCCTGGAGGAAAACCCCATTCATAACACACAAGTCAAATTGAAAGATCAACCGATTTCATATGTAGCATAAACAAAGTTTATCGGTGTAATAGTAGATCATAAACTGACCTGGATAGATCACGTCTCGTTTGTTATCGAGAATTTATTCAAATCATGTGGTATCCTTTTGAATGATACAAATTGTGTCACGACCCTTGCGAAAAAAAATTGTACTACAACCTTATTCATCCTTTTTCTGACTCATTGTTTGAACGTGTATGCGTCTACCTACGGACAAAAATAAGATCTATCATTCTAAGTAGCTGTCGCAGCATCAACATTTCCGCTGCGGTGTTTTTTTTACAAAGCTTTGGATTAAACAACACACACTGATAATGAGTTTTTCATTAGAAATAACTCTATAAATAATCTGCGTAACAATATGGATTTGCAAATTCTCATAACTCGTCCACACAGTCCCAACTATTTATGAAATACAGAGCTGCTAATATTTGAAATCAACTATTTGTGATTCATAGATTTCATTTTATGGGTACTTACAATTTTTTTTTTCCTGTTCCATGTACTCAAATTTCATGTTATCTCGTTCATGAAGAAACCTGATCAATTATTGTAACCATCAATTAGGAATCATTGAAATGTTTTTGTCTTGTGCCTAAGTAACATGTCGTGCTACCTATGAAGCTAGTGTCTTCGTGTGCTAAAAAAGGTTGAATAATGTAACATACAACGACATGTTGGATATTTCCGACTATCAGTTTTTATTAAATGGCAGTTGAAACAGTTAATTTTCATGTTTGAGTGAATGTGTGTGACCCTACTAACTTCACTTATATTTCTTGCTATCAAAAGTCTAATGAAACGATTTTATCTCATCGATAAGCGATGGTGACACACGAACTTACTCATTTGTTCTATAGAAATACACGTTGTAAAAAATTACAAGGTCACTCAATCTAATATGATGAGCCTATCTGATAATCATACCTATTTCTAAATTCATTGTGTATATATAGGCATAAGATTATTGTGCTGTAAAGAATACCGTTCCTTTTCGTGTAACAATAAAAACAATCTTTCATTTATTGTGCGCCCATGTTCAGCCATGGAAGTGAGCTGCTCATTACTGTTCACACCCGGTCCCAGTTTCTCCGTTACATGTTGTAATACACCCTATAAAGGTGACTAAATGCGATTTGATAGTCTTGGCATATAATTGTAGTTTTTTTTTTTTGTGTATATTTAAGTACAAAGTTATTATCTAAAAACAATACCTCACAATGTGTGTACAAATAAAGATTTTTATCTGTCATCTATACACTCGCCACCGATTACACACGGTTCCTTTTTGTTCAGTAACACGTTGTGATTAACTTGATATTGATCTTCTGACATTAGGTTCATTTTGTTCATCATACGTACTTCATATTTGTGAACATTCATGTATAGCTTTAAGGTAAAAAAGAATACCATACAGCTCAAGTATGAAGAAAGATTTTTCTTTCTTTCTCTCTTTCTTAAACAAGACGAATGAAGAATGTTCTCCAGCAAAGTCAATCGGTTGGTGTTATAAGTTAGGATTAAGTTTATCCAAATAGGAAAAGTTGTCTGCAGAACCGCTCACCCTGCCGAAGACTTGGAACTTATTGTTTGTATTCTGATATTCCTCTAATTTCGTCAACAAGTCAAATGCCAAAAAAAATCTTAAATCCCTAATAATAGAGAAAATGTTGTAAACAGTGTTGGAATGGTGCAAAATAATAGGTGAGTGTTTTCTGAAAAAAATGTATACCAGTATTTTTACTGATTTCAAGTTTCTATAAATAATGATCTTGACGTTATTTTACCTGATCATGTTACAGATGCTGACAGGTATAGATACAAGGCTTAATCTCACATAAGGAGGGTGGCCGGCGGTAAGCCGCACCTCAAACTCTTCTCATGTACTCACACACATACAAAATCATAGCCCATTTGCGACAAAGAGTCCGACCAGGACACCGCAGCACACCCTATGAACTAAGTATAAGATTCGAGATCAATGTCAGCATTATGGCCTGACAGCTTTCGCTGGTTATCATCTGACGCGTCATAATTGCTGGGCCCTCCCCCATTCACGTCAACTCTGCTTCTCAACGAGACGTAAAGGATGGGGAAACACATCAGGGCCGCATCAAAACTGATCCATCCTCAACCATTCTACACAATACATTGCACACTCTCGGGCTTCCTCCGTGCAGATGTCTCTCCTCTGTGAAGCCTGTTTCACGCCTTTCAGCTCTCCAAACCTCGGTCTTCCTCATAATCTACGCTCACTCACCTCCGCTTTCATTTTCCTTTTCACCCATCTCCCATCATCCATCATCGCCTTGTATCCGAACCACCTCAGAGCAAGTGATTCCACTCTGTGATCCAACTTCCTCACCAACACCATTTTAACTTGAACAACGACATTATTGATCCATCTCAGCTTCGCTTCGATTGAAGCTCTCTAATATTCATCATGAATACATGCAATAACACTCTTCACCATGTTCCTGAGCCAGTCATCCCTCCTTTTCCTCCGCAACCCAACATGCACGTGACGGTGGGTATCGGGACTCTCAGGCGATGCTATCGCAGCGGTTTCGAGAGACATCACCCCCACTATCCACCACTACATCTCCAACTCTTACACTTAAGTCACTCAGAACGACAACGTAGTATTGATTTACAAACTCAGAATACATTCTCTCAGACTTATCCAAAATGCTCCCTCTCACCCTCACTTCTCTCGCCACCTGGTCCACAAAAACTCATGAACGCTAGCCATCTTTCTACATCTAACTTAACCTCCACAAACATCAAACGAGACGACACGTCCATCCACTACGTGAAACTATGAGCCATCCGATCAATCATTGACAAGTCCACACAACACCCCCCTCCCTCTCCCCCCCATCATGATCTTGCCATCTTAGAGGGAAGAAATTACAGAGGAGGGAGTCCCTTGCCCCGACACTCCACTCCTATATGCTGCCTCTTACAACATGCAAGAGGGTGCGTTAGCAAGTTTCTGGATTTTCTCTTTCCAGCGCTCATGGAGAAGTTCAAGTATTTTTTCTCGCATGGCTTATAGCCAAATAATATTTGTCATACAGCAACTCAGTTCGGCCCATGCCTGATCACGTTAAAAAAAAATGAAGTTATTTTATCGATTTGTTGTTACAAATGGACCCTAATGTGAGTTATTGTACACGAATATATTTATGTGTATAATAACAAACTCTTAACTTAACAGCTTTTCTAATATATTTATAAATTTTCATTATATGTAATTATTTAAACTACACTATTCCTAGAAACTCATTTCTCAGTGTCTCTATGATACTATTCTTCGGTATACAGTATCGGTGATGCAAATATCCTTGGCAATACATGTTCTATAGGTTAGGTTAGGTTACATTTCGTTCAACAGTTAAGCTTTGATATGTACAACTTTACGTCGTGCGGCTTCAAAACAATGTAATTGGCGTTGCCTGCTGCATGTAGAGGTCCCTGAGTGACCCCGCAATTTATATTCGCTAGATAGCTTTATTCAGTTGACACATTTTTAACAATGCATGTTTGTCCTCCAGATTCTTCAACTGCCATGTCTAATATCGTAAATAGACGACACTTTCAACCGAAACCAATCTCTCGCTAAATTGATATTAGACATGGTAGTTAAAGAATCTGGAGGACCTTGTTAGAAACTGAATTTAGGTTCTATTACAGTCTATTCAATAAATTAATAAATAATCTCTGCTTCTTAGGAAAATATGACTACACGTCTGATTTGATGTATAAAATAATCAGATCAGCAGGCACCTTCTCTGGCGCTGTTAAACTTTTTGTCCACAGACAATTTCAAAGTCATTCAATAAATGACTTTCTGTTCTGGAAATGAATTGGCATTGTATACTGATCGATGAAGAGAAAATACATGGTTATTCCTAAAACTATGTGCGCTATTTTCTTAAATAAACTGTGGTTTTCTGTGCGTGTCGATCTCTTGCAGCCATGACTGGAGTAAACGAAGTATATGGAGTGCTAAATTTAATTTCATTATCTTAGGAATTGAGTTTGCACCTACCATTTAAAATCTACAAAGACTGTTGGATGGGTATTATAAGACGAGACTCAGATAAAATCAGGTTATCAATCGAATGGATGACCAAAATCCTGACGGATTAGGTTTGAAGATCGTTTGCATTGAATCGTGATTTTGTGCTCTCATTACTGGCTTTTGATCAGGTTTACGTAAATATGTATATAAGATATATGCTTCTGTTAGACTAAACTTGCATTTCCTAAAAATAAGTAAAAGAAAAGCCAGTTTACTACTTTTCATTACACTAACTAAACTTTGCAACGTATAGACGTACAGAGAGATGAGAGGGGCGAGAGGAGGGTAATCGACAATCCTAAACGTTTGTAAAGTTGAGGAGACATTCCTGTCGTTTTGGAAGAACTTTTCCAGTAGCTTTTTCTCTAATAAAAACGGATACAAAGAACGAATCTTCATGGTAGCAGTCAATGGTCTTGCTAGCGAGAATTTGACTTCACCAATTCACTGAAACTAAACGAATGCATGCTGGTAACGTCACCTATCTTAGTGGTGCAATACAGCTGATTCACTTTATTCACATCAAAAGTGTTATTCACTACGTACATACATCAACTTAGGAACTTGTATTTGTTTATAAGTCATTGACATGTAATGCATGAAATATAGCAATAACTCATTTTTTACTTCATTAGTTATTGCTGAATGCATGAACTGTTTGCAGTGATGTGAGATACAAAAACAAGAGGTAAACGCAAATAGGTTATACGGTCAAAAACATTGAAGGTAGACGGACGTCATCCACTTTTCTTTAGTTTGCAAATCGTTATTCGGTGTTTAGTGCCTGTCATATATTAAACACTCTCTTAAGATGACTTACCTCATGATGTTGCTACTTGCAGCTGAAAACTGAAGCGATGTAGGAAGTATCAGCATATCTGAAGTGTGATTCACTCGATGCACACACTTTCCATTGAAACGATTAATTTAATTTCGTGTAGGTGGCATGGTTCAAGAAATATTTCTAGTTCTTATTATTTGGTTATGCTTTGATCGAGACAATATTTTAACATTGATGACTGTAAGAAATGTCGGTTGTTATAAATGATTCACGACATGATTCACAACATTCTGAAAATTATTCATCTTTCTATCAAACTGATAAAAGGAAGGGGCGTCCAGACGCCCGTGATCGAATATCAGCACACATTACGTGAATTAAAGCCGAGTTGAACGTCCTGCAGCTAACCCCGTTGTACATGCTATGGTCTTAATACACGATTGGCTCGCGGAAGATTAAGTCAAGTACTTAAGCCAAGCTCTCTTTTTATGGGTTAGACTAAATCTTGTAGGAGAACTCTCAAATAAGCCCTTAACTTATTATGCCTATAAATCTTCAAATCCGGCGAAATTTGTGTTGTGAACCCAGTTGACATCTCAGCCCTCCAATTAATAAATTATTAAATAATAAATTATTCCGGAATTCAAAATCACGGAAATTTGAAGATAAATTCCGGAATTGGGTATGGGGGTGGATACCCACTTCCGGATCAACTTTATCACTTGGTTCAGAGTGGAAAAGAGACAGAAGGAAATGGCAGTGTTTCGAATATATCCGTTTCCTTTACGTTTGGCTATTAACTAATTCTTAAATTCTGTGATTATCTACCAAGGATATCGTAATTTTCTACACAGCATTTTTGTTTTTTATTATTGTTATTTCCGAATAAATAGAGCAAACCATGACATGTGTGACCACCACACAGTCCTTCAGTGATGATGTTTGCTATGCTTACTTTAATGAAATGCAATCACTTGATTCATGAAACCCATGACCGCCATTGAAGGAGAACAGCGCAAGCACGTGCGAACCTACTCGAACTCCTCGGGAATTTGTTAATCACCAATAAAACAGTGGCTCCGTACTTCGATATTGAAATATTGCGAGTTCTGCACTGTTTCAAAATCAGGCCTATTATGAAGGCCTAATTTTTGTTTTAAAGAATCGGGGCCATGATCTACACAGGATTTTTTGTGGTATAACTGAGGACAATTCTACTGCTTTCCATATCATATCCCGTTCAGAAGTAGGTTTTCAGTTTCGAATTCTAAAACTTACAACACTGTGACTCATGATTGAAACTTTTAGGCCAATAAACCTATCTTCCAGTGATGACTGAACTAAAAAACAAACTTC
The DNA here is from genome assembly GCA_016164225.1 of Gammarus roeselii. Taxonomy (NCBI): domain Eukaryota; kingdom Metazoa; phylum Arthropoda; class Malacostraca; order Amphipoda; family Gammaridae; genus Gammarus; species Gammarus roeselii. Next base: position 9,783 of record SDVV010016126.1, read on the forward strand.
AGTTCACTAAAACAATACTTCGTAAACTGACCATCTAGATTAAACCACGGTAAACTTGTGATATCGTTGGGTCGGTAGATTACCCGTTTATACCATATCAATGTGCCAGATTAGCATAAAACTTGTACGCCAGGCCCTGTCCTCACGAAGTTGTAAGTTGAAACTCGCGGTCATCACACAGGGACGACACCATTCCAGCGTTCAAACTCAGCTAGACAATGTTTGTCGTCGTGTCCAAACAATCCAATGACACTATCGAACCGCCTCAATACTTTAGCCTGATTCGAATACGAGAGAGGCTGAATCAATTTAAGTTATCACAGTGATATCATCATCGGATAAACCTGTAGTCCGTAGCTAGGAATCGAACCCTTGGTCGATGGTATGCGAGACTAGCACGCAGTGCACCAGGCCATCCAACACAACAAAAGTTGTGATTCAAGCTTTCTTGCACATTGTACTGTTTTGGCTAGACTAACACGCTCCTCTGTTATCACTGTGTTGCTTGTATATAGAGTACAGTAACCGTGCATAAGTTGTTAGCGAGAGAATATGACAACAATATCGTTGGGAGATTTATTTAAATCCTCACAGTGATGTCATCATCGGAAAAAACTGAATCAAGGCATGATTGAAACACTGGAGTACCCAAGAAATGACACCCACATTTCGATACAAGGATATATTTCCGGTTTGAGTTACTGATGGAAATACACGACACTTTGAATACGTCGAATGAAACCTTAGCGAAACTAAAATGATCAAATAACAATTTGTTCGTTGTTAGTGGAAACATTCAAAACCTGTGAACTCATCCCGGAGTTATCTTAGATGAGGTGGCCCGAGTCTTGTTTACACGACACAAACAACAGACAAACAGAAACAGTTTAAAATAAATAATGAATCAAAATTGATTGAGTGGACCTTTCATATTGAATAAAAATGTATTCATTACACTGAATACTCCTGGACTTAATTATTAGCAATTCATTAGGTTGATGGCGGCTCGGTTCAGGTCGAGTCGGGCGGTCCCCTCGACGAGTTTTATGACCGTAAACAAAACTTCTCTCGCACTTCCTCCTCTCTTGTAACCATTGAATACCAAAGGTAAGCAAACCAGAAGCATTTTCAGCCCCTTCTTGTTTCCTTTCTCTCTACATTCTTTAGTAGGAGGGGCTTTCCTGAGCTATATACCAGAGCACTGCTTTATTGACAAACATAAACTCCCGGAAGCGCAGATGTGCGGGTGGAGCCAAAGAGGGGTTGATAGTTATCAGGCAGCTGTTTATACCATCACAGTGTCACGGTAAAGCAGATGCCGTCATAGTGTCACGGTGACACGTTACGACGGTAATAGTGCCACTGTAAAGCAGAGGCGGTCTTAGTGTCACGGTGACACGTTGTGACGGTGATAGTGTCACGGTAAAGCAGAGGCCGTCTTAGTGTCACGGTGGCACGTTATGACAGTGTCACGGTAAAGCAGAGGCCGTCATAGTGTTACGGTGACACTATGATGGCGTTAGTGTCACTGTGAAGCAGAGGCCGTCTTAGTGTCACGGTGGCACGTTATGACGGCAATAGTGTCTCTGTAAAGCAGAGGCCGTCTTAGTGTCACGGTGGCACGTTATGACGGCAATAGTGTTACGGTAAAGCAGAAGCCGTCATAGTGTCACGGTGACACTATGACGGCAATAGTGTTACGGTAAAGCAGAGGCCGTCATAGTGCTACGGTGACACTATGACGGTAATAGTGTCATGGTAAAGCAGAGGCCGTCATAGTGCTATGGTGACACTATGACGGCGTTAAGGTCACGGTGAAGCAGAGGCCGTCATAGTGCTACGGTGACACTATGACGGCGTTAGTGTCACGGTGAAGTAGAGGCCGTCATAGTGCTACGGTGACACTATGACGGCATTAGTGTCACGGTGAAGCAGAGGCCGTCATAGTGCTTCGGTGACACTATGACGGCATTAGTGTCACGGTGAAGCAGAGGCCGTCATAGTGCTTCGGTGACACTATGAAGGCGTTAGTGTCACGGTGAAGCAGAGGTTGGATCGGGTGTAGAACGGATATTTCTCACCGATTGCGTTTGTGTACATCCTGTTAAAATACCTGTCTAGGTAAAATACCCCTTTACATGAAAGCGTCTCAAATCACCTTAGTTTAACCAGAAATAATTTGTTCGATGTGTTTCAAGTGTCCATGTCATCTTTGAGAACAAATATTGCATTTTAATTACACCATAAAGTTAATAATAACATCTGGCATCGATTTTAGGAAAACTGCGTCATTTAAAATAGTGGAGTATTCGTCCGAGCCCTCCGCGCGTAACTGGGATACCGACTTTAGTGACCAGGTTGTGTGTAACAAACTCTGAATACATTTCCGTTTCTTGATATAAAGAATATATATGCAACGATGCCGAGGTTTTTTGCAAGACCATCCATATGCATTACACGGTAAAAATATAAATAATAAAAACTGTTATTTCTTTTCAGGTCCACGCCATCATGATGCTGGTGCTGTTGAACTTGGGCATGATCTCATCAACAGCATCAGAGTTTGGTGAGAGGATTCCATCAACCCCTGAGGCTGACCTTGCGTTGAAGCGCACACGCTTGGCCAAGAATGCCGCCTCCGATATCAAAGCCCGGCCCTACTCTACCAGATATAAAAACAGTGAAACAAGCAAAGCAGGGGAAGATGAAGTCTCCAACCGAGACCAGATATCTGTGATAGCAGCACCACCAACCGCGTTTGTTCGAAGTGGATCACAAGGTAAGGATTTTTCATTTGATGACGTTATTCAAAAATCTCAAGTTATTTCCGAAGCAGATCCAAAAGAAGACGAATTTACAGCAAACATATTTAGAAGCAAGGAAAAAGCAAAGACCCCTACGACGATTGATTTAAATAAGAAACTAGTTAGAAAAAGAATTGCAGGTCAGAGGTCCCGTGAGAGGCAAAGAGTGCAGACGTCTGGAGACAACGTCACTCCGTCAGAAAATGTTACAGACCAAATAGAAGGAGTAAGTGATGTCATCGAACACCCATTACAGCGAAATGGCAAGGGTCTAAACTCAAGTATCGATGGACGTGCAGACTCCAGTGACGATGACTCGAGTGACGATGATAGCAAGAAAAATCTAATGCCATATGAGAGATTGCGTTCTGGGTCAGTGAGACGAAGAGGTAACAACACCTTTTACGCAAAAGTACGAGGCGGGGAAAGACCCAATGGACAACTCTCGAACTCGAGAGGACTGAGACTCAGAGCTCGGTTTATGACAACAACTGAGGTGGCTGCAATAGATTCAACGGAATCTCCAGAAATAACTACTGTAACTTCAGCCTTCTTTGACGAGGTAAATTCTGCAAAGATTCCAACCGCGAGCATACAAAAAGAAGTTCCTCATGAACAAAATTTTGTCAACATTGGTTACAATGTTGTACCGCAGAAACCAACAAGCAGCCCAACCCAGTTCAATGACAATGTAGTCAGCTTCAAACGCCAAACCGTCAGAGTTACAACAAGACCTTTAGGCATTGCTCAGCGTGGGCACCTCAAATCACCAGATGCAATATCAACAACAGCTATAATTCCAGCTCCAAATAGTTCCCCGGCCAATAATTTGGTCATCGTAACATCAAAAGAAAAGGACACCACGACGCAAACCACAGCGTCTGTTCCTCCAAATGGTTTCATAAGTCCGACGTCTCACATTCGGTCCACAGTGTATCAGTTCGGCCCAAGCTTTTCTGCAATAGAACACGGTAAGCTCGACCTCCAGGAAGAGTCAAAAAATCCTGCCGACTTTTATATTCAAAACCTCAACCATCACCAACTTCCGAACAAGGATACTTCTTCTTCCGATAACACTCAACGGCAGAAACTGAAAACTTCGAGTCGCAATCGATGTGACGGAGTTTCTGATCTTGCTGAATGCAAGAGAAATGAAGAGTCCTTGCCGACACACATTTTAGAATCAACGAGAGACATCATCAAGCAGGCACAAAACGAGGAGTTCCATCGAGGTTTGTCGCTGATATCACTCTTAATCGGAGACTGGTTTTCGTTCGTAGAAAACGTGGCTGACCAATCTAAACGCTTTGTATCGATCATCTTTGGTTGTGGCTCAAGTAATGTGGTCTAACCAGGTTATTTAGTTAATTCACAAATAAGCATGTTCTGTGGAATTAGCTGAATAAATAGATGTTTTGTGCTCTGCATGAGAGAGGACTAGTAAATTGAGAAGGGATGTTTTATGTAGAAGGACAACGTTGTGGATCATTACACAATAGAGGTACGGGTTAGATATAGCATATGATGTTGTTGTTAAAGGTACCGCTTTTGTTCGTGGGTGCATGCAGGTACCAGCTTCAACGTTCCGTGGTCCATGGTTCAGTGACAGTTACCACCTGAGCCGAGGATGCAATTCGTAAACCTAATCATTAGTATTCAGGATACGTGGTATTATCATCAAGCCATTATGAGTTATTATAAAATCGGTGTTCATGAGATTGTTTAAAGAGATAACATGCCAGTTTTTTTA
>SDVV010016127.1:0-14336 GCA_016164225.1 Gammarus roeselii
TCTTCTTATTTCTATTTGTTGACAATATTTTATTCCTGTAAGAGTGTCCCACTTCTAGACACCATTTAGCATATCTTCTTTCGTATAGGTGCCAGTGACTGAAGCTTCGCCAATAATGCATGGGTGTTGACTGTTATTTATTCAATCTAAACCACAGCATTATACGCTGAGCTCCGCGTCGGATTTTTCTAAAAATCGTTTCCGTTTGTCGTTATAGTCGAGCTTTGAACAGGGTAATTTTCAGTCTCACTTTCCATACGGCTTTTGCGACTTGGCATATTTTCAGATCTTGCTCTTCGCGTCATACACTTGAGCCGAATTTTCAGATCTTGCTCCTCGCGTCATCACATGAACCGAATTTTGAGATCTATCTCTTCACGTCATACACGCAAGCCGAATTTGAAAATGTCAATGCTTCGTCAACAATGGATGGATTTCAACGCTGCATGGCTTAAATAACTTTAAAAAACATACACCAAACTCTATTTTGAATTTTTAATTCATTTTCGTTTATCCTTAACCGCGCTCTGAACTTTGCTATATTCTTTGCTCACTTTTGAAACGGTTTTTATGAGGGTGATTGTTTACAATGCTTGAGGTTTGCCATTGATACATGTATTGAACAGCAACACCATGCGTAGAGCTCCACGCCGATGTATCACTATGTCCACCGGCTGGAGATAAGTTGCTATGGTAGCTATGTGTGAACGATCAGACACCCCTTGGAAAAGTTGTTTTTGGAATTCAATTATTAATCCTAATTATCTTGAATAAATGTTGCTATCAAATCATACAATTTGTGTTCTAATTAACAGACATGCTGGGAGACATGATCGTTCCGATGTGGCGGACGATTTCTAGTTTGGTATTTGTTGCTTTGAACCACTCAGACGGGCGATGCCATTGATGAGAATGTTCAGATCAAGAATTTGGATTCCAAGTTTTCAAGCAGCTACACTAAAAGACTATTATTAGCTTTTTATATGATCATGAGGTTCTACGGTAGTATGTAAATCTAGTTTTTGTGTCAATGTATTGGACACAATACATCGTCGAAATATGTTTGGAGATTCCATCAGTTAGCTGTTCCCTTCTTCAAATCATTTTGTTTTCAGAGCTGGCGATGAGTACGACAAGCTCAAATCGAACACCGACCAAGAGCTCACCAAGATGGGCGCCTTGCTGAAGAAGGCTGAGATGAAGATCATTTCCCTGCAGGACCAGCTGGACCGCAAGTCCCGAGATAACCAGGAGCTGACGCAACTTCTCGACGACCTCATATCAAAGATGGGCCCGTCCACGTGAGACCAGGAGGGGGAGGGCGGCGGCTCCTCCTCGAGTAGGATACCTGTGTGGAAGAGGAGGAGTTACCCAAAGTAAGAACCTGAAATGCTGATTCATGTGTAGGATACAATTGAGGGCTTGAGAAAATTAATCCTAAAGAAGGTTGCCAAGTAGAGATTCTATGTGTACAACACAGAAGTCATTACTTGGAGTGAAATGAATCGGATGCACGACTTCAGGCGAAGAAGGGGTTTACAAGGACAAACGTACATTAGTGAAAGGACGGACGAAGTCGGATTCCTCCTCGCCCTTGAGCCTCTTATTGAAGGGCACCATCTGACGCTCAAAATGTTGAAGTCTTGCAAGTGAAACGGCTTCATCTACCACCAGGATTACTTCAGGATGAAGGACACACTGTGATTGGCGCCACAGAATCTTGATCCTAGAGAAAATTAAGTTCGCTGAAGTGGTGATTTTGGATGCTTTGACACGTGATTTAACTGAAGCAGAATTGCCATTGTATCGAGTAGCATAAAAGCGAGGGACCGGAGATCTGTGTTCAAGTGCGGATAGCTGGTAGAAAAGGCCTGGTTCTGTTGAATATGAATGATCTCGCCCAGAAGACCATTGCATTGTATAGACGGCCTGCGTGGTCTAGATAGTGTACTGAATCAAGTGCTCGTGAACTAAGAGAACGATGTTGACGAATATGCCTTTATGGAAATGACCACAGCTATTAGCATTTGCTGGAAATGAGCGGCTGCTGGTCACTCTCTGAATTTATCTGCGTAAGCGATTTCATATATGTTACTGGTTCGAGAAACTTTTGATGGATGTGGTGTCGGATCAAAGCAAAAATTATTTCAGACTAGCAAGTGGACTGTTTTATAGTTCAGTTCTCTCATGATAGCAATGAAGGTATAATTTAATGACTGACTCCTGCATTGTCATGCAATGGGTATATGTACGTACTTAAGATACCGATATTCTGTTGGCGTTGTGATGTGTACCTCGTGCTACTGATGTCAGTTACCAGAGTACAGCTATCTAACGGGTTCCTGTTGGCCGGTAACGATGTAACTGTTTTATGTGACAGAACCGGTGATTCTTATTACACTCGGTAAATGTCTGTTCTAATTGCATAGGTTCTGTTCATCAAATTGATCTCTGCTTCAATGGAACCAGCTGTTGTTGCTCCACGCGCTCCAACATATACATGTCGGTGGGTATCTGGGCTTTTTAGGCAATGCGCCGGTCGTGGCTCTACCACCGCAGGAGAAGCGGGGTCAAAGCAACAGCAACTCTGCATAATAGACTTGGGAATACAAACAGCTGCAGCCCGCTTGCCAATCTCATGAATGAAACTAAGCAAATAACCTCCACTAGTGTCTTGATCTCTTGTAGCTTCTTGAACAAATTTACCCGAGACCTAATGTATTATAAAATCCTTTGACCAATATTTTCTGAAGATGAGGGATCAACAGGATTGGATATTTGAATGCCTCCTGCCATGGAACAAATGTTATCGGACTACATGTACTTATTTGTAGGCCACTAATCACATGCTTTGTACGCTTAACAGCAACCATCGGACAGCACAAAGTCTGGATGGTAAAATGTTCACTGAGGCTGGACATTCATCAAATCTGATATTTGCTTCGAGTTCTCCATTACTTGAACGTGAGTTCTTGTTCCCAATATTAGCATGTGATATGTATATAAACCTCAGAAATGGCTAACTCTTGGTTGAAGGACGAGCTTCTTACAGTTAACATTTAATGTCAGCTATTGGGACCGCAAGTCAGCTGTCCTCCAATGCAGGCGGACTTATCCATTACCAATTTTTCATAGTTTACCGGCAAAGGGCGAAACATTTTAACTAACACAAAGTTTTTTTTACGGACATTCAGACGAGACTAAAGAAATTTCTGTTTCGGGTTAAGCTTCATTCTAGTAATCAATAACGCAGATTATATATTTATGTAACAAATGAAAATCGATCCCGCTTGATCTTGTATGATCATAACCTCCATTGGTGTGTACAGAAGGTTCAAGATTCAAATTCACCACGCCATGGGTGAAATTGGATCGAATTTGTTGGGTATATGAAGGATTTTTGTAAAATCTGTTTTCAAAGCGTGAAAATTCTGTAACTTGTTGTTAGTAGCTACTTGTTCTTATGCTGCATTACCTACATGAACAAGAAATGAAGAAAATTATTGTACTAATACGTCGTGACGCCACAAAATTCTAATTTGAAATCTTTCGCTTCCTAATGAAATTTTCCGATGGTATTGTAAATAAGCATCAAATCTTGTTCATATTTTGTACATAAATAAGTTCCGACAGGGAAATCGAGATCACTCTTTATCTTCCTGAACTGTTCTACCTTTTTGTCCACATGTTTACTACTCGCAACGTTGTGTTTCCTGCTAATTGTCGACCCTTTATCAGAACACTGAAAATATCTAGATGGGCCAGACATTTCCTACACATTCACCAATTTGTGGACATGCTGTTATGTATAAAACATTTATTTTCAGTGTAGGATCTAGTGGGTTTGAATGTTGATAATTGTTCTTTAACATTTATGCAGGAAAGTAACTGTTACCAATAAGTAATTTTTTTTACATTTTGTTCCCGTTGAGTAAATTATTATTCCAAGCAAGATAACAATGGTAATGATCATCCTAATTTATATCACCTTGACACTAAGCGCTAAACTTGTTTATTTCTTAGATCTTAGCTACGTTTTTTTTTTATATCAAGGGATCATTTGAAAATGGGTTATGTATGCACACTCAAACAACAAGGCTCGTCTCCTTGCAACTTTATTGTGCAGCTACCGCATGAAGTTATACTTCTGGTTTGTTTGGCATTTCGATTTGAGGCTATCTTTCCGTTGGCACTCGGTGTGGACGGACGCCCCATTGCCACTCGTTGACAGGTTCTATTTCTTCCAACCAGTCACTCCACACAGTTCTCCGTAACTTCGATCAGTCCAACCTAGCATCATGTAGATACTGTGCATCATGGGTAGGCTTGCTGTTGATCAATCCGAATTTGGTAACTACATTTGCACTATGGAGAAAATCGCTTTCAGGTACTTCATTCTAGAGCAGTATTTGTGTGTCCATTCACTTGAATTTACTATTTCAACGAAATCGGCAAGGCCATCTCCATATATACGCAGCGTTCGTAATTGGATCTTCAAATGTAGAAATTGTGTTGCTCGTGAATTTATTGTATAACAACAAAATCTATCCTCTGCCCACTTAACGGTTCGCTCGATGTTCCATACGTTCGAACTCGCCCAGCTTCGTAACATGCGTTGTTGTTACTGTCGGTAGATACGTGTTTTCGTTCCTATGGCTAAGATTGTACTAACCTTAGTGTATGTATTTGTGCAAAGCATATTTTATCACCTTATTGGAATTTTATGTAAAAAGTTGAAACCGCCTGGTATATTTACTTTCAATCATATCGTCATGAGGGCGAAACGTGTGTAAATTTTCTTCCGTTTGTATCAATAAAAGGACTATATAATCGAGGTATTTTTCATCAACCCGCCCTTTTTTTTTCTTTTTTTTGTGCTTTCTTGAATGCTGCTTGACCAATGAGGCACCAGCCTCAAATTCGTTTGGTCAGACAGTGATTTTTTTTTAAATTGAAATGATGCACGCAGAACTTCGATATTATTTTAATTGGCAGTTTTCCGAAGAACTCTGAAGTCACTTCTTGTACAGAAGAAAGCTAGTCCAATAGCCCCAAAATAAGCTAGCCTGTCCAACAGCTCCAGAATAAGTTACCCTGTCCAACCGCTCCAAAATAAGTTACCATGTCCAATAGCCCCAAAATGAACTAGCTTGTCCAATAGCTCCTAAAAGCTAGCTTGTCCAATACCTAAGCTAGCCAGTCCAATAGCTCCAAAATGAGCTAGAAAGGAACAAAAAATAAGTTTAAAGGTGTGGCAAATTTGAGTTGATCGGAATCAACCACTTTCGTCCTGCCATCACGACCGGAACTAGAGTCTTCCTCCTACTATAAGAAGCCTTATAGACCACCCTTGAAAAATAAGTTGGGGTAGACTAGTCTGAAGCCTACTATAGTGACCTTGTTATTGAAAATGCAGCATAAATGATACTGAATCGTCTGAGGCTCAAATCAAATCAAACTGAATCGTCTAAGATATAAAAATATCAGCTGTTGTTAGGAATTGATGTGTCCTTTAGTGTTTCAATGTTTGTCGATACGACATCTTGATAGATGACAATCATCTGTCCTTGGAGAAGATGAACAACTTCATAATATTTTGGAAATTAGTGCTGAATAATCGTGAAAACACTATACTCGCTTAGAAATAAGTGAACAGTATAAAAGACTAACAAGTGAAGTGTTGTACGCCATCTTGCGCCAAATGGGAATAACGTTGTGCATGGTATGTGCAAAAAGGCCTGGACGCGAATATATACACAGATGCAGACACTAGGCCGAATCCTCTAGATTGGGTGTCGACGACGACAAGGCGCACCACACACTCCTCTCACTCACACGCAAATCAATTTAGCCATTTGGTGCTAAAGTGTCCAGCCAGAATCTAGCAACACACTTCGGGTAAAGAATGAGGCCGAGTGCAGAGACAGCAGTAGAACCTGACAGCACCTACTGGCTTACACTGCAGCATCACAGTCACTGGGCCCTTCCATCGGTACAGCGTCAAAATTTATCCATTCTCTACTCACGCCTATCCATTGCGCGCTACCTCAACACGTATGCCTCTCCTTCTTAATGCCTGCTGCACATCATCCATTCACCCATACTTCGGTTTACAAATGAGCCTACGCCCACTCATCACCGCTTACATCTCCTTTTTCACCATCTCGCATCATACATCCGAACCATCTCAGAAAACGTAAATCTTCTCTGTTCTCTAACTTCCTCACCATCCCCATTCTGAGTCGAGCACAGTCATTCTTGATCGTATCTCTCGACCTCACTCCAAACATGTGCCTCAAACATTTCGTCTCGACAACGTTCAACCTTGTTCTCTCTTATGCTCTCAACCGCTGGCTTCAGCGTGCTTGAGTGTCATCACTCTAATTTAATCATCTGCTCTAGATCCCCACTTCTCAGCCCCGCAGAGTTCAGATAGGACAACTACCCCCTCATACAACAAGCTCTTGGCTTCCACCCCCAACGTCCTACAGCTCATTGCACTCGTCGGTGCGCTAAACACTGCTCAACCTTCCCTCACTCGCTATTTTATATCTGTTTCCACTAGTCCTGCCCCTCCATATGCATCTGTTAGGTTCACGGGCAGCACGGAGGCGCTACCCAACCGGGAGGTGAATACCCTAATTTCCCGTCAGACTCTCCTCTTCTTCACCCCTTACTATCTCTCTTTTTCTCCCCATCCTGAACATGCTTATCGTTTATTTACCTCATTTGCATCTTAAATTAATTAAAATTTCTATCAATTTATCTCTAACTCCTTCTTAACAACTTCCCTAATAATAGCTGCACACACACATGCACACAGACACGCACACATATACCGGTCCGACCTAGTCTTCTTTCGGGTGACTAATAACAGCCAAGTAGCGCTATTTTATGCAACTTTTTTCGACTACTCATTTTCGTCATTCCATTCCTGCTGTTCTCATGCGTGAAATTTTCTACACCTAATCTTGATCTCGTGCATGGGATCCACGTTTGCTGACTCTTTTTTATCTTCCCCCTCAGCAGGGGTTAGGACACATAGCCCCGACAAGGACAACTGTGAATCCCTGGGACTCAGAAGTAGGGTACGTAGTATGTTAATCCTCCTTACTGTCAGCCGGGGAGTGCTGGGATCAAATGGCCTCAACACCTTAAAAGTTTATGTACCTCTGTAGAGGACAGCACAAATTGTTATAGTGCCAAAACATAGAAGACCTTATCATTGAAGACTAACACTGTTGGAACAACCAACTAGCATTTAGGACGATATATGATTGAAAGTTGTCATAGGGGATAAACCCTTAAGGCTGCTGGCAACACCCAACCCAGTGTTGTCATTCATAACACGGAGCCGCCAAACAACGGCTCCGTGGCTTGGCCACTCCACATGCTGAGGAGTGGCCTACTGCCCAGTTGCCTCGAGAATACGTCCCTGCATTTCCATGTAGGGGTTGAACGTCCAATGGAGCTGAGGCGCGCAGGACAGGCAGTTCTCTTCTACTCCTAATATGCTGGCTTGAACCACCGCTCAAACAAGCAGCCGACCAACTAGGCCGAGAACCATCAGCCGCCACTGCGGGACCTGTTGGACGAAAACGCCGCACATCCTCTCGAGGATTAAGGTGATAACGTTTTGATTTTGGCTTTTTATTACTTTTGCTCATTTCAATGAATAAAATTTCAAATTCACCTTGAAATATCTCTTTGCCCGTTCATGATTGCTTCAAGGCCAACTTCCTTACATAACTACCACTAGAAGTTCAATACTGCATAATGTGATAAATCGTGTGTTCTTGATAGACTACTTAGCTACACTACAGTGAACTTTGCCGACCTGTCCTCATTCATGTGACTGAAATATTTCAATAAACCACCATGAATATGTTAGTGCTGATGAAACTTCTCTAGCTAATTAGCTACATCTAAAATTGATGCATAGATACAGAAGTACCTCTTCACCTTCTGTGGCACCCGTACATACCATTGACTTTCTCCGCGTAACGGACATTAACTTTGTGCAGTAATGAACCTAACTCAAACAAAATAAATACTGACTTGATGTGGCATTGTTTGCTGGTTTGGCATTCTGCGCCAGCAGGACGACGGCTCCAGCGAGCTTGAAAGCCTCCTCACTCTAATCTAATCTAATCCACCAGTTCAGCCTTCTTCAGATAAGAACCCAAGTACTAGAAACACTGAACATCCATCAATACCTCTCCACTTATGAAAACACTAAGTCTGTTCTCATCGGTATTCATCGAACATTTCATTACTATATTTTTATACAAGTTAACTCGCAGATTAATCCTCTCACACATTCTACCAAACTCCGACACTAGCCAACAGTGTCGAATAATGGAACAAACGTCCAGCGGAGGTTGTAAACAGCAGTACAATCCAAACGTCTAAGTCCCGGCTCGATAAGTTTTACGTAAATCGACAATAAATAGCCTGATCGTTTCATATCTTGATGTTTTAAAAACAGAAATTGCAAATGAAGCTCTTTTAGACTTTTTATTTCAGAACTAATCATCTTGCTTTCAAAAGGCAACATAGTTTGGGCAACTAGACCTGCTGTTGTCTTCGTACACTTTAAATAACTTCTCTGAATCCACTACCAGTGCTGTGTCATTTGCAAACTGTAATTGAATCAACTTCCAACTCCGCCTATTTGCTCTCAACGGCTTTATTAACAACCCATTACATTTGCGTTCACCTCCATGACCGCTCACTCTATATAGAGATTGAACAGTAACTCGATAATAATCAGTACAAATCAATGAACTACGCACACCTTTAAAGGTTGATGCATAACTTCAGCAACAAAGATGAACAGTTTTTTCCCTGGATGACCACCCAATCCTCCAATGAAAAACAAATGAATCAATCGGTACGGTTATCCATCTAACGATATCATTCGTGAAGCAGCCCATGAAATATCACTTTTGAAGGAGAGTCGTGAAAAAAAGTACCTCCATTTCCAACTGCAAATGATGTTGATGGTAATCTGAATCCTTATTCCCCTATCAATCCATAATAACTTTATTAAAGCATGGCGCATATTGTGCCAATCATACAAATATTATTGTAAATTTGTTATAATGACTTTTTGATGAATATTTATCTGCGAGGAGCACCTTGAATAGTGATGTTATTCGAATATTAAAATTAGGCGATAAAATTCAATGCAAATCTTTTCTGGAAGAGGAAACTCCTGCGAGGAGCGAAATATTTGAAACACCTAAGAAAACGAGTGTTTCTAACCCGACAGTGTGAAGTTAGACCAAAGCACCTTGAGGAGGAGACACCCGAATCACTTAAACCACTCCTCAACTTCCTTTCCTGCCGAGACCATACTAAAAGCATTGCCCCGCTTTACAACGGATCCCATGCGTATCAGGAACCACAGAGACTCCCGTGATCCTTCAACGGCCTCCACCAATCTGCGCCTAATTTCCTTTGCAATCTGCACTGTTGATTCGCCGTAAACACCCGTTTGCAAGCCAATGGGTTCAAAATGAAAGTGCTGCGTTGACGCAACGTTCTTCGTTTGCTTGTTCTGCATCCATACCCAAAGGTTCCAGCACAAATGAAAACCTTGCCCTCTGCAAAGATCTCCTAAATATTTTTTTTTACCGTTGAGTGTTAGAAAAATCGCCAAGCACCATACCTACATGACAGACCGTCTGGGCCCTGCTCATCCATTCGCTGACGGCAGCGACAAGAGTGCTGTTCACATATTGTAGCCCCTACCCTAGAAGCCACAGCAGGGTGTAGCGTAACCTATCACTCCGTATCTGACTGCAGACATGAGGATTTGAACCTGTAACAGATACTTACTGCACATCAAAAATCCGCATACGGCAGCATATGCGGGTACTCATACATCATGCTATGAAACGGATGTGTTTTGTAAAAAAACTTATATACAATTAGTCAGTCAAAACGGCAGGGATTGAACTCCGTTTTGTCGTATTGCTGAACCTATACTGAACACTCCAATTGGGCATAATAGTAGTGATGCCACTCTTGGCTGTATCCCTACACAAGCTTACTTTCCTCTGCGTTCCTTTACCTCCGCATAGCTACAAGGAAATTAGTTGAACTCTTATCTCTTATCGATAGCATTCTCTGTTAAATCTGGATTGTCGAACAACTGTAAATTTTTATTGGAAGTATCTGTTATCCGTACTTCTTTTCTCTTGACCGGTAACTAACTATTACATTTCTTTGTCAAGGTTAAGTTACGTTGTGAGAGAACGACTCGCCCAAAATTAGACACTGCCGACTTTACAGCAGTACTAAGCCTTATGCAAAGAGACGTGCTGTCAATCACAGAGGCTATGGATGCGTTATTTAGCTCTGCGTTTTTTTTTAAAGCTCACATGCAAAATTACTTAAAGGAGAAAACAAGAGTTCAGAACCGAAAAATGCAACACGCTCCTCTCACAATGACCCGTGGGCAAGAAATGATAGATGAAGTTACCTCATCCTCTTCTGCTCCTTGTCAAACGCACATATTGAGCGCTTCCTTCGGGTGACAAACGACAAAACTTGGTTACACTTTCCTTCGTTAACGATAAATATGAGTCACTATTAACTTTTCTCCCGCACAACATATTATTTTTTGGGGTCGGCTGAGGTGGTAGATAGGCCCAATTAGTTGATTATGATGCAAATACAATTATCTTGCTTAGATTATTTCTAGTTAGGAAATGATGACAAAATAATTAAGTTTTTACGGGTCTAATTTTTCAATAGCTTCTCATGCTAAAACCATGCATTCGTAGAAAAATACTCGACATGAAACCACATGATTTTCAAATGTTACGCGCTCCTGTTACGAGCTATGTGGATAATTTCCAACTCTCGAAGTCTACATTTGTAATCACTTCAAACGCCGCTGCCATGGCAACAGTTTCTGATATGTCTTTGGAGGAAGTTTGTAATAAATTGGATAAATATGTCCTTAAAATGAAGGACAGGCATAAATTGAACAGAAAAGATAGTCTATACGAATATTTTAAGTTGTTATTTGAAGATTTAGAAGAGGAAGGTGTTGATGATTTTCCATATCTTTCAAGATTAAATTTGGATCTCATCACATTCACAAATTTATTAAGTGACGAATCTGAAGTAAACCGCTTGAAAACTACGGAGATATTAATAGAATTTATCAAAAAAGATGCCCTTGACGAAAGCAAACTTGTCTACCTGATAACTACAATTCACATGAGAATTTGCAATGATTGTGAAGATAGTGAAGAGGTTAGGGCCAGTCTACTGCTGATTCTCAAACTCGTTATCAATCAATATGGTGGAAAATTGGCAACCTATGTGGATGATGTTTCAGCAGTACTACTGCATATATTGAAAGATAAATCACCAGAGGTACTCATTGCTAGCTGTGACTGCATCACATTATTCTTTGATGCACTGAAACTAAAGCTGCAAATCAAATCTAGTGCATACATTAAACCTCTAACAAATGTAACATTTCACCAGAGATTTAAAGTGAGGAAGGCATCAATCAGAGCATTAGGTAAGTTACTGTGACATGATTGTATTATAGGTAACAAGTAGTTCATTTACTTTGGCTAGTCCAACTTTCATTGGAGTTGACCTATTGGCTAGACTGAAAAATATAGAAGGTATTATAAAGATTTCCAACTGAACTTTGGCTTCATTTGTCCAAATTTTATTAACCCTTACTTGATTGTCAGGATCAATCAAACCACAAAATGCTACTTCCTTTAATTTTTGTTCATATAATGTTTCACCTATGAAATTGAAGGTCTTGATGAGAAAAATTTATGTAAATCTGTCACTGAGCACTAGGATGCCTGGGGAAGGTACAGAAATTTTTCTTGGCAAAGCCAGTGGTTGTATGAACAGGAATTAGTCAACAACTTCTCTGCTGCTTCTAAGATGTTTCACTCCTATATCTGAAAAAGAAAGAAGGGCTTTCCTTCTGTTGGTCCTCTGAAGCTTTCATCTGATCAGGTTATTGCTGATCAAAGAGACATCTCTTACCTCTGTCTCTTACCTTTGCAGCCCCCTCCAGCAGGACCACACCAAGTGGGGAGCAGCAGAGCCGGGGGAAGCCAGCACAGCCATGCGCGCCAGTATACTGTTGAGAACAGCAATGTTAACACAGGTATAGGAACTGGAATTAGTGCGCACTATTGGCTATCACATAACCATCTGCACAAATGACAGCAAACATGAGTCAGCTGAGTCAGCAAACATGAGTCAGCTGTTTGTGTGTGTTGCCCTTCCCCACATCAATTTTTTCCTGGAAAATTTGGTGAAATTTGTGTAACGAGACTGTTAGTCTCCCAGGTTCTGGACAATTTAGATTCCTCTTCTGGCCCTGGACCTGATAGTATCCATCCCAGTGTTTTGAAGCAATGTTCTTAGCAGCTGTCATTGCCCTTGTCTCTGATATTTGTGAAGTCGTTTGGCCAGGGAGTTTTGCCGGGTGCTTGGAAGGAATCTCATGTCGATTCCTTATTCAAGTCTGGTACGAGGAGCAACCTTCTTGATTATCAACCTGTGAGTCTCACTTCTGTAAGTCGTAAGGTGCTTGAGCGGTTATTGTGTCACAGGCGATATCTTTTCTGGAAGATTCTGGCATTTTGTCAAGCAGCCAATTTGGATTCACGATCGGAAAGAGCACGGAAAATTAACTGTTGCTCAATTACGGTGAGGTTGCTGATCTGGTGGATGATGGAATGGTGGTGGATGTGGTCTTTCTGGATTTCTCCAAGGCATTTGATGTTGTCAATCATTCTGTTTTGTTATCCAAACTAAGGTGTATGGGTATTCATGGTGGATTGTTGGATTGGATTTGTAGTTTTCTGATTGTGAGGCAAATGTGTGTTTCTGTGGTGGGAGTTGTCAGTGACTTTTGGGAGGTGACAAGTGGAGTGCCCCAGGGTTCTGTGCTGGGCCCACTCTTGTTTCTGCTGTATGTTAATCATATTGCAGCAGGAGTGGCTTGTTAGTGGGAGGCTTTTGCTGATGATTTCAAACTTTATTTGAGCTTCCCACTTGAAGTACAAGCAGTTTGCCTGGGTGTGTCTTCTTTGCAGAGAGATCCTAATTTGGTGCAGTCTATTTCCTTGTCATGGAATCTCTCTCTGAACATTGCCAAATGTGTCTTTATGCAGTTTTACAGGGGTTTTCTTGAATTGGAGCAGCTTGATGGAATTGCTTATAATTTGAACAGTGTGGCACTTGAGCTTGTTGATTCCTGCAGGGACTTGGGAGTGCTTGTTGACTCACGGTTGTGATTTCACCTCCATGTGAAGAGTTTTGTTGGAAAGGCTTTCCCTCTGGCAACCAGTCTTCACCCTTCTACTCCAGATTGCACAATTAGGCACGGGGTTGAGAACATTACTTGCATTTTCATCACTGAATATCAAGAATCAAACCAGTCGTGCGCCTCAGATGCTGATATTGGCATATTTAGACCTTCGAGTGTGCTCGCAGAGTATGTTTGTAGAGTTATGTGCTCTACTGTTGCAAGATACCAGCAAATATATGTTCAAATAAAAGTTAGAGAAGCATTTGTCGGGCAATGGACATCAGAATTACAGTTTGGGATGACCGCACATAGACGCAGATGTCACACCAACCAGGCGTCCTCCAAAACCAAATGTAAGGACTAGATGATACTATTTCTTTTGGTAGTTATACAAATTACAATTAATAATCCCTGTCAGTTCTTATTAAAAATAGCCATAACTTACAACACCGTTCACGTATCTCTATTCCCGATCATAAGACTGACCACAGTAATGCGTAAATTTGCTCCCTTTCTGGCTGTTCCATGAATGTTGCGCCTATCTTGTTTACCAAATGTGTGTGACGTCTGTGTTTGTTTTCATGTGAAGTGTGTGTGACAAAATGCAGGAATGTTAGATTGTTGTTTAAACCATGCCAGGAGTAATTTAATATTGCAATTTAGCCATATGTTGAATTCATACTAAAGTCTAAACACAGATCCACTTCATCTTGACTAATATTACGGGTTGTATATATTGTAAATCGTCAATTTTTTATTCTCCCGCCTAAATATGAGTTATTGGTTTTGTTTGTTTCTCTGACACCTCATGATCTAGAGTGTCCAATCAAAGAAATTAATAGTTCTTCAATGATGTTGTGCATTGGTTTGGAATCTCAGTGTCAGCTTGAATTGAAATGCATGTATAAAAATGTAGCACACGGAATAGTTTAAATATACTGTCTTTGCGTGCAATATTTTGGAAAGGTGTCTTCACGTGCGCTTCATCTGAAGATTTCACGTGCTTTTTTTTTCTCACCTTGGT
>SDVV010016128.1:0-14336 GCA_016164225.1 Gammarus roeselii
CGCCCGGGCATATGTGCACCAATCACGCTAGCGCCCGTAAATATGGTCAGCAACTACCACACAAGCTGTCGACATTCTTCTCATCTTTATTATAAAGTACTCCCGTTTAGTAAGAAATATGTGGTACGTTGTGATATGTTCTGTTTTTTTACTCAAATGACATCGGATATGGTGATATACCCGTATTTTTTAACGTTTCTTTCGTTCTATATTTCACAATCCGAATAATGTTATTTTATTAAAACGATTTTCCCACTAGATTACAGACGGACGTAATTCCAGAGGAAATGAGTGCATAAATGCTTTCGTATTTGAATATGTATTCAGGGGTTTTGTCTGAGTACAAAGCGGCAGTCAACGTATTTCAACATCCCAGAATATGAGTGGAGGCGAGATTGGTTACATTGCTGTTGTGAACCAGTGGTGTGCGTTGGTAGAGTGACCCAGTGATGTGATATTCATCAAATTGGTACAGTGAACCAATGATGTGACCAGTATATGTTATTGCGTTGGTACAGTAAACCAGTGATGCGAGATATGTTACATTGGTAGTGTGACTCAGTGATGCGACATATGTTACGTTGGTAGAGTGACCCAGTGATGTGAACCAAGACACGTCGTTACAATGAACCCGTGTCTGAACGATAGTCCGCACGCGAAGGTCAGTGATCGCACGCGAAGGTCGGCTATTTCCATTGCAACCCTGAACGCGTACATCAAAACATTGTACAACATATTTTTCTATTGAGAATAGGATGGTGTTAGTAACAATGATGGAGCATAACGTATGCTGAAAGCTCTAGACCATATCAACAATTTCATTGAATACGAATGCACTATAGTGGGTATTTCCCAGAATTTGCTGGCAAGCGTTTTTCAACGCACGAAGCCACGAATGTATGTACTACCATCTTCTGAATAGGTTACGGGGTTGTTGAAACTAGTATTCCTCTTACAGGCTGGGCATTAGGCTTCAGAAGAATTGTAGGTCAAATATTTCCGTGAATATGTTTAATAGGCCCGGCTGCATTAAGTTATCGTGCATGATCATCAATTCAGACTGGATAACTGATGTGGCGCTAGATTCTTAGTTTACGAGATTTCTGGCCTCGACGTTCCTGGTCATTTTAGGGTAACAAAAATATTTGAAGATTCAACCTAACTATTAGTTCTGATGGGCTTCTGTTTCATTCCAATTATTTACACTTATCTATTAGTTTTATTTAAAGGTTTAAATTTACAAACATACAACTTTTAGATGAAAATGACAGCAAGTTAATTGGAATTTAAATCAGCTAAATAAAATTAAATTGAGCTTTTTGATAATTTGATTAGGAGAATTCGTGTTCAGCTCGGATCAAAGACACATACTGAAATATGAGATAATTTTAAATTCAGATAATAGCCGAAATAGTCTAGTTTGTTTCTACGTTAAATGTTAATCCTCAACAAATCCTCTTTCGCTGATGTGCATTCGGGCATCAGCCACTCCTCGGGCTGAGTCTCTAATTGCAAGTGTTCAGTCCACCTTCGCGGTATATATAGAGGTCGTTGCCAGGCAGGAGTAGGAGTGGTGTACCCCAGGTACACACGTTGTGGCATGTTCAAGCGTTGCCTCTGTTGCACGTAGAACTGTTCGTCATGCGCTACCTTTCCAAGTAGCATCACCTGATGCCGCCAATTTCATGTCCTTACGGTTCAGAATTGTCCTCACACTCCGCCTTCGAAGGCACCGGCAGTGCCGGTCTGCTTTCATTTTATCTTTTAGACCGATAGCTTGGTACCAGCATTGCCTGGACATACCAAACACTGATGCGCCCTTGAGCCTGGCAGAGGACACATCCATGCTTCTTTGAACCCTCTTTACTCGCTTACGACTTGTTACAGCTCCCTTAAATAAATCCCACCATAGAATCCGTCAGGTGGTTCCCCCCGACATCCCTTATAGTCAATCTGATGAAACGGTCTAAAACTTATTTTGTGGTGTCTTCCCTCATTACCATGCTTTTCTACACCGTCAGATGATTACCCTGCGTGTCCTGGGATACTAATCACTGACCCTCCCCTTTCATCTCAATGGTGAATCTGTTGTCATCTTCATGCTTGTTGAAGCCTTCATCACCTCCCCACCCCGCTTCGGCCGACCGTGAGGCGGTTCTACCCTACTACTTAGCTGGTCCCGGAATAAATTGACATTGGTCATACCGCTCCGTAAGGAGAAGTTCCTTCGTTCATGAACGATATTTTTTAACGTTTCACCATGATCTTGTTACAAAAATGTTTCCTGACTGATCAACGTTACATATCGTCCAATACTTTTTAGCATCAAAATAATCCTGATCAGAACTGATGAAGAAATAAGTCCGAGGACGGGATGCTGAATTCTAATTGGTTCCTGAGGGGTGGCAATTTCGCTGATGCAAAATGAAGGTGAATAAGTTTTCCATTTTCAACTTTGTTTTAAAATGAGACATGCCCCATCATCATCCTTTCAGTTTGGCTTCACTCACATTTAGGACGATACATGCAGTTGTCGAACCATCACTAGGGACTTGTCTCCACCCAGACACGTGACTCATTGCCATGATTTGTGTAGGTAATGAAATCCCACAATGCCTCGCCAATGGAAGGAAAATTGTAACTTGTATATTGTTATGGAACCAACTGGGTCAGCATAGTGCGGAGGAGAACTGGAGTTGGAATGTTTGGGGAGGGGCGGTGGTCCTTTGACACCTCCCTCTCCCCTCCCCTACTCAACAGTCATTGGTTACCGCTCTTTGCGGCCCAAGATGTTTTTCCTCTGTCGTTACAGAGTATATAAACAAAGGTATTCCCCTCATATTTGGGAGTATATCGCTTCAAGGGTATTGTAACATTGAAATGCATAATATGGTAAGATATACTATAGTAATATGGTTCATTTATGGTAAATAGACCTGTATTTGGTCATTTTTGTTTGAAGTAAACCGTTCTCTCTGTGTGGATTCCTGGGGGTGGGAGCACATGTGTTTTTGGCGGCAGAGGCCGCAGGCTTGAAGAACTTAACTGTTGCTCCGGCCGCTCTAGGCGATGCCAGTGCGTTTCGAACCCTCGTGTGTGCAGGTTCAATAATTTCGGTGAAATCCCAGGATGTGACTGTAGAGAAGATGGATACCAAAACAAGTAAAAATAATACCTATAGGCAATGAGACCTTGAATAAGACTCGAGACTAGAATATTTGAGTGACTTTAAAATAGAATGGCCCATCCACTGAATCGGATAGGTAACCAACCGCCAAAGTTTGAAAATGGCAAGCGGCAAGGTGTCATGGCCTACTAGGCGCCATCTTTGAAAATGCTTAGAGCCCAATGAAATAAATTGTCAATGAACATAGTGTTAAATATTAAAATAGATATAGAGTGATGAATAGAAATGATATCAGTTGTCGTTTCTTTGAATATGTCATAGGAATTTAAGAAATAACTGTTGATGTTTCATATCTTCATGTATGAAATTTTAGGATCAGCAATTACAGTACGGGTAATTTAGCTATGGTTAAACTAAATTGCTGTCGCGCTTCTTTCAATAATGTCCTGCGGTTGGAAAGTGAATAAAATTGCATGGTGGTGCACAGTCCAAGGTCATGATAAGTTATGATTTTCTAAATGTCATTGCGTAGAGCTAGTTTTCTACTGGCACATACTTACTGCAGATACCTAATTGGAAATTTTCTCGTCAGAAGTATGCCAACTTTTAGTTATAAAAAGGGTTGAAGGCTGATGGAAACCGTCCTGCATGGTCACAACAGTGTTCTAAATGTTGCCGGAGAATGGTTGTATCTTGCATTCTTTCAAACTTGGAGAAGTAGTGAACTTTCCAGGGTAAGGTGACTTGAAATAATTTCTTGAGGCAGGAATTCAATTGGCCGATGACTGAAAATAAGTGTTGATGTTTGATAGTTTAGTTTTCAATTCTATCCTGTGTTGACCATTATTGTGTGGAACACTGGTTATCATTGGAGATTACCTTGTCAAATGATTGACAGTTTTTTCAGTCATCAAAGATGGTAAATGGCAAATGATGTAAGTACTATTAAATCTGATAGCAAATGGTGTTGTGTAGAAATTTATTTTCGTGATTGTTTCTGTGCTATGGGAAAGCAGTGCGCCTCTCATGTGACAAGCTTCAGAAACATTCTTGGAAGGTGGGATTTTAATCAACAAAGAGTTATACGGTAGACCTATGTTGTATCTACATGCTGTCAGGGTTCAGTCAAAGTGGTGTGTGGAAATCAGCTTTTCTCGATTGTTTCTGTGCTTATGAGAAGTAGTGACTTTCTCTAGTGACAGGCTTAAGATTATTCCTGAAATGTGACATTTCAACCAGCAAGTAGTTAATACGGTAGATCTTTGTTGTCTGCATCCATCAAGATCAAAGTCAAGTTTTGTCAATAGATTCATTTTCCTCTTTGTTTCTATGCCTTGAAAAGTAGTGTGCTTTTCACAAACAGGTTCAGGAAACATTTGAGAAAGGTGGAATTTTCATTGACTAGTTAGTCAAGTAGACTCCGGTATGAATGGATAAGGTTAAAACGTTATTCTTTAAAGAGTAAATTGTCAAAGGTTACAAGATGCCGCCAGCCTTGGATAGCCTCATTCGTAGTAAGGGGGCATATAAGGGCTTCATCACCACACTAGTTCCAAAGTTGAAACTGTGTCGTGATGCAGGCCCCTTCAGTGCCCCAGAGAATTTAGATGCTCTTGCTACGAATGTGAGGCTAGCTGGAGGGCTCATCCAGAAAATAGTTGATCTACGAGAGCAGATCCAAGAGATCCAGGTAAGTGATGAAACGGTCAGCGAAGCCACACTCTGCAATATGACAGCGGACTATGTGAAAGAGCTAGATGAAATTCTTCTACTGATCAAAAGGTGCAACCGCTTGATGGATGAGACAAGGCATGGTCCACCTAGCAATGCCTCTCCATCCGTTAGTGAAACAAGGAGGGCTGCAAGTGTGAAGTTACCGACTCTAGAGATAATGGAGTTCTCGTTCAATAACTTTTGACAGTCGTCACAACTATTGATCAGAGTCCTGATTTGGAACCCTATGAGAAATTCCATTATCTTAGTAGCAAGTTGAAGGGTCCTGCTCAAAGTGTGTTGATGGGTTTTACATCCACAAATGAAGCATACCCTCAAGCAGTAGCACTGCTCAAGAAACATTATGGAGATGAGTCTCGCATTAAAATAACTCATCTCTTTGCCTTGGATGACCCTCAAACAAGTTCGGGATCCTTAGCGTTCATGCAAGAGTTCAGACAAAAAATGGAAGCTCAACTGTGCCACTTGGAGACTGCAGGGATAGACTGCAGCAAGTGTACAAATTGCACTTTCATGTCTTAGTCAACCTGCTTAAGAGGAAACTACCTACCACCATTCTTGACGCTTGCAGCGATCACAAAGAAAATTCTGAACCTGGAACATGAAATTTTTTTGCGTGGCA
The DNA here is from genome assembly GCA_016164225.1 of Gammarus roeselii. NCBI lineage: Eukaryota > Metazoa > Arthropoda > Malacostraca > Amphipoda > Gammaridae > Gammarus > Gammarus roeselii. The sequence continues at coordinate 5,484 of SDVV010016128.1, forward strand.
CGGTGAGAAGTCAAAGTTAGAATGAAAGACTGTGTCACGCAAAGTAAATCCCAAAATCCTGGGAAACAAAGGCCAACTGCTGGCACTCAAAGATCAGCACGGAATGGAAGTCACTACAGAAGGAATCTGGGGGATAACTCCAAACCTTTGAGCACTGTTGGGTCATTTCAGGTAGGAACTTCTGGGTGTGGTCTATGTTCAGCAGATCACTCAGTGTATAGGTACACAAAATACCAGACCACCGAGGCAAGGAAAGGTCGAGTATTTGAGCTGCGCCTTTGCTACAAGTGTTTTAAGGTGGGCCACAGAGCAGCGGATTGCTCTGAAAAAGACCCATTCTGTAAAATTTGTAAAAAGACTGGTCATCATGGTGCTTTATGTAACAAAAGAGGTATGTATCCACGGTCAGATGATGACAAGTCTTCAGGTAATCAGAAAGGTATAGTTGCTGTGGCTACTGGTCCTGCAGCAAATGGTCCTGCTAGTGTAGCTAATGTAAATGCACTGACAGCAGGAGTGGGAAGGCGACTGCCCTACCCACAGCAATGGTAAGTTTGAGAACCAAAGGTGGAACACAGCTTGTGCGAGTTTTGTTTGATCAGGGTGAGCAGAGATCCTTCATCAAAAGAGGAATACTGGACAATGAAGACACATCATGTCGTCATACCACCCTGACCATCGATGGTTTCAACAGTAAAGGTACTGAATCTGAGGATGACATCACCACTGTCACAGTTGACGTGCCAGCACATGAGAGCATCTCCATGGAGGTGATCCTGATTGATACTCTTGCTGAAAGACTCCACGTGAATGGAGGAAATGAGCTTGCTCAATGGTTAACAGCCAAAGAACGTAACCTGGCTGCTTGTTTTGAAAATACAGTCCACTATTCTGTAGACATGCTCGTGGGAACAGACTATTATTATAGCTTCATCATTCCTGAAAAACAGGATGGAGGGGTTACAATAAAATCTTCAATGCTCGGAGACATATTGTCTGGACCCATAACAAACAGAGAGTCGGCATCCCGACAGGTAAGTGTAATCACTGCACTCAAGGTTGCAGTCAACAAGGAACATGAAAGAGATGTCGGCCTGTTGTGGAAGCTAGATGTCATCGGGATATCGCCAGAGGAAGCTCGCCCAGATGATAAGGCAGCCCTAGAGCAGTTCAACAGAGGCATCAGATTCTCTGAGGGTAAGTTTGTAGCTAGATTGCCGTGGAAGGCATCGCATTCCACGCTGCCAAACAATTATCGTCTGGCACAAGGGAGACTGGTGAGCAACCACAAGAATTTGAGGTCAGAACCTGAACTCTTGAAGCACTATGACGGTGTAATGCAAGAGAAGTTGCAAAGAGGCTTCATCGAAAAGGTAAGTAACATGAAACCGATGGATGTTTGTCATTACCTTCCACACCATTCAGTGAAGAAGGATTCTTCGACAACACTCCTGCATGTGGTATTTGATTGTTCAGCTAAATCACGTATTTATGCGGTAAGTCTAAATAATTTTTCGTATCCTAGACCATCCATGTTCATTGAGCTACCTCAAATGTTGATGCGGTTCAGATTGGGGGCGCTAGCCGCCTGTTCTGACATTGCAAAGGCATTTTTGATGGCAGGTTTGGATGAGCAGGACAGATACTTTATTAGGTTTCTATGGCCTAAAGATTTCAAGGATCCTGACAGTCCCATAGACGCCTATCGCTTCAAGGTCATCCTTTTTGGAGCAACCTGATCCTAATTTATCCTTAATGCAACCATTGACCACCACTTGGAAACGTATGGTGGGCAAAAGGACATTACAGATAACATCAAGAGCAATATTTATGTGGATAATCTCTTGATCACTGCATCAACAAAGACTGAGTTAAAACAATTCCATGGTTCATCCAAGAAAATCTTAGGTGAAACCGGCGTCAACCTCAGTGAATGGGTTACAAATGACCCAGAGCTCAAAATGATCACAGACAAGGAAGGTGAGTCAGATGTCAGACCCACTGTTCCAGTCCTGTGGCTCAGATGGGACACAGTCCAAGACACCTTAGCAGTAGTTCCCAAACAACTAGAATCAAGTAAGTCAAATAGGGGAACCGTCTTCGGTGGTCTAGCCGCACAGTTTGATCCTCGTGGATTAATGACCCCCATCGTTATCAAAGCTCAATTCCTTATGAAGGAAATTTGGCAGTTAAAGGTGAGTTGGAATATGACCTTCCGGAAGCCATTGAAGTGAAGTAGGAGAAGATCAAGAAAGAGTTCTCAATGATGGGTGACATACTCATCGAACGCAACGCATAAATTGGTAAGTCAGTGACCCTACACACATTTGTAGATGCCTCCACAGTAACAAATGGAGCTGTTGCGTATGGGGTTAGTGAAGGTAAGGCAACACTGTTGATGGCAAAGGGACGGATTGTACAGTAAGAATGCTGTCTATACCAATATTGGAATTGACTGCAGCACTACTTGGAAGAAGGCTGACCAGATATGTATGTGAAGCTTATGAAAAGGAAGTCAACATTGAAGTCATTCACATGTGGTCAGACCGTCAAGTTGCCTTTTGTTGACTCCAATCAGCAAGCCTCATAGAAGCATACATGCAAAACCGGAAGCTAGACATAAGTAAAGCTCTCCCTAATGCTAACTGGCACCATGTTCCCACTAATAAAAATCTTCAGATAACTCAATGAGTTAGCCAGAGGAAACTCAAGTCAAGTCACCCGTGGTGGCATGGACCCATGCACATAGTGGAACTCCAGGAGTGGGAAAACTTTCCAACTCAAGTGCATACAGTTACACTAAATAGAGCTGGAGAGATCCCACCCCCCGAGTCTTTCCTACTTGCAGTTACAAGCAAATGTTGCACCTCCAAGAAGTTGATCAATACTCTGGGTTGGGTGGAGAAGTTCATAGAGTTCAGAAATGGTAAGGTAAATGGTAATTCAAATGGCAAGTTAAAGGCTAAGGTTAATGGTAAGTCTAAGGGGAAAAAACATGGTAAGCTGGTAAACAATGGTGAGAGACAAACAATGAGTCTGACTCTCAAGGAGATGGAATGGGCTAAGAACTGGGTATTCAAAGCACTTCAGCAAGAAGTCTTTGCGGATGAAATCAAATTCACTCGCAATCCCAATTCCACTAGCTCCACTCCAATGATGAAGCATTCTAACCTTATGCTCAGAGGTGACAAATTAGTTGTGGTAAGCAGACTCGCTGAAGCTGAGGTAGAAGAGTCGGTTAAGTGCCCAGTCCTACTGCTGGCCACGCATCGGATCACCTACATGATTATTGAAGAAAGTCACAAAACAAGGCACCACATGGATATAAACCCCTTCGTGGCCAGCCTACGTCAGAAGTTTTGAATACCAATGTTAAGACAGAGAGTCAAGAACGTAATCAGGAATTGCATGCAATGTAGACGGGAACGGGGAACGCATTTCCGTGGACCACCAACCCCTCCTCTACCAAGTTGTAGAGTTAGTCAGTCACGTGATTTCGCGGTTACTGATGTAGATTATGCCGGTCCCTTTTATGTCAAGGAAGGGACTCAAATCAACAAAAAATACATTGCCTTGTCCACTTGTGCATTCACGCGAGCAGTTCACATGGAGGTTGCCAAGGACCTGTCCGCAGAAGCATTCCTAAGAACTCTTCAAAGATTCTCTGCTCGTCGTTCCTATGTCCAAATGTTGATCAGTGATAACGGATCAAACTTTGTGAGTTCCGCCAAGATATTGCAATCTTGAATCAAAATAAATGAAAGTGGCATTTCAACCCTAGTCGGGCCCCTTGGTTCGGAGGCTTCTTTGAGTGGATAATGAAGATGGTCAAACTGTGTCTTCAGAAAACGTTATACAGAGCTATGGTGACAGAAGACGAACTGCACACCGTATTTTGTGGGACAGAAGCAAACCTCAATGACCGTCCGCAAACATCTATCTCAGACTCGGTTGATGACTATCAACCACTGACACCATCCCAGCTGATGCTCGGATATCGTCTGGACAACACACCAGTCGCAGCGCCTGATTCGGAGGAAGAATATGTTCCCTTAATGTTCACAGTAGAACTCCTCTCACGCCGCCAGAAAAAACGACCAAAGGATTTGCATCGTATCCAAACGAGGTTCAGAAAGAAGTACTTGACCATTCTTCGGCATAACGCGCTAGAGACCAGAGGAATCATCGCACCCAAAGTGGGTGACATAGTCCAAATCCACGACGAGGGTCCCAGACTTCTATGAAGCCTGGGCCGGGTCACTGGGCTCCACATAGGCGAGGATGGTCATGTAAGAAGAGTGAAATTAAAAACATTCAGTGGATAGTCAGTTGACAGGTAAATCTGCTCTATCAATTAGAAGTTCAAGCAACAGAATTCTCGGAAGCTTCTTCCGGGTCGCCGGAACAAAACCAGGCACCCCTGCCCAATTACGACGACGGGCAGGGAAACAAAATTTGCCGGGCCACCCGTGACCAGGGAGACAGCTCGGGTACAACAGCTGATTGCAAGCCAAAGACAGCCAGACCACAAACGGCAGCAGCATCAGCAGCGAGGGGTGGCAATTTCGCTGATGCAAAATGAAGATGAATAAGTTTTCCATTTTCAACTTTGTTTTAAAATGAGACATGCCCCATCATCATCCTTTCAGTTTGGCTTCACTCACATTTAGGACGATACATGCAGTTGTCGAACCATCACTAGGGACTTGTCTCCACCCAGACACGTGACTCATTGCCATGATTTGTGTAGGTAATGAAATCCCACAATGCCTCGCCAATGGAAGGAAAATTGTAACTTGTATATTGTTTTGGAACCATCTGGGTCAGCATAGTGCGAAGGACATGTGGAGTTGGAATGTTTGGGGAAGGGCGGTGGTTCTTTGACCCCTTTCTCTCCTTCCCCTCCTCAACAGCCATTGGTTGCCGCTCTTTGCTGCCCTAGATGTTTTTTCTCTGTTGTTACGAAGTGTATAAACCAAAGTATCTCCCTCTTATTTGGGAGTATATCCCTTTAGGTGTATTGTAACATTGAAATGCATTATATGGTAAGGTATACAATAGTAACATGGTTTAAAAATGGTAAATAGACCTACGTTTGGTAGTCTTTGTTTGAAGTAGACCGTTCTCTCTGTTTGAATTCCTGGGGGTGTAAATACATGTGTTCTTGGCGGCAGAGGTCGAAGGCTGGAAGAAATCAACCGTTGTTCCGGCCGTTCTAGGCGATGCCAGTGCGTTTCGAACCCTCGTGTGCGCAGGTTCAAAAATTTCGGTGCTCTCCCAGGATGTGATTATCGAGAAGATGAATACCGAAACACGAAAAAACATTACCTCGAATCTGACTTGAGGTAATATTTTTAATATGGGACCTCGAATATGACTCGAGACTAGAATAGTTGAGTGACTGTAGAAATAGAAATTTTACTAACCCTGCCAGTTAGATGTGACGCCGTTTTAGTACAGTATAGGTTTTGTAGCACTATTGTGACCGTGTAAGTGACGAGACAGTATAATCGTCACTCTACTTCATGGGACCTCGCCGAAACCCAAGTAAGTTCCCGTTGTGCATCATAGTGATGTGTTAAATATGCCTAGCCCGTAAAATAAAAATCTCAATCACGTGTTAAATCGTACGAGAAGGAAAATATTACCCGACGATTTGAATGTAGAGGAGGAGTCAATAAATAGTCGAGTCTACAAGTTTATCAGTGTTTACAAGTCCTATAAGACATCTACAGGGCTTTTGACCCAATTAGGCGGCTTCTTAAAAAGTCAAGTTTATCAGTTCTGAAGTAGAACGTCAGAGAGAGCCTCATGCACCTTTTAGTTTTTGTAGCAAACGATCAAAAAGGGAGATGTTGTTGTAGAAAAAACAGTAACGATGTAAAACGGAACAATTCAAATCATCGCATGAAGAGAAAGCCACCGACCCACGATGTTGATGGATTGTCTCAGATTCATTCCTCGTAAACGAATGGCGACCGGTGCCAATGCTGAACGACGGTTTGGGACGAGCGAAGACCAGTGCCGGGGCTCCATTCTAACCATGCCAGAGCCAATGCCGATCACTATTTAAACCGTACTGACAAGATTTCAACCGTACTATGCCAGACAGCGTTTATTAACTGACATCCTGGCACCATTACTGGGCACTGCTTCTGAAACGCGCCACAACCGAAAGACAAATCAGCGGTGATTCTGGTGAAAGTATAGCGAGCCGTGACTTGGACGTTTCTATTGTTTCACTGTGTCTACAATTTCCCTTGAAAGATCGTTCCATCCTTCAACAACACTACAGTGAAGAGCTCACGCGTTATTTTCCACAGTACAACGTTTTTCGTCGACATTCTTCGCTTCTAAAGTGAAAAAGCTCGCTTTGTCGAAATTTCCCTTGCCCATCATAATCTTCCGCGCGTCGTTCGTGTCACCTCTAACTCGTGTCACCTCTACCTCGTGTCACCTTTAACCCGAGTCACCTCTAACTCAGAGCAAGTTTACGTAGTCTGCCTTCGTGCTATTTATTGCGCAGCACGGCGATGAGTTTGGTGAGCTCGCCATATCTAAAATCTGGAGACATGAATGGTACTCAGCATTCGAGATCCGGTCTTCCAAATACTGAGTACAACTTAAGAATACTGCTTCTGCCATTGAATGAGACATAAAACTGAGTATCATACCTATAGCATTATAGTGATATTATACAACAAAAATTACCACCAGAGAAGTCAACGAATAAGGACTTTTGGTGAGTCATTCAAATCATGTATTTAATTTATTGAATCTTCCGAAGTAGGACGTTTTTTTTATTAACTTGTAGCTGTTCAGTTCAGTTTTTTACACGTCGTTTAGTTAGTTACATCTATCGGTGGTTTCTTCCCAGTGCCAAGTATATTTTTATCGCAAGTTACTCCTCTCATCATTCAATTTCTCAGTGTGGTTGCTGTTTACTTCTTTAAGCTTCTACGACTATTTCAATGTGTATTTGTCTCATGTTAAGTTATAGTTTTTTTTTTTGGCCTGCTTATATCGACCAACTTGCTACATTAATATATGTGTTTCTGATTACCTCTATGTGTTCATTTACTTTTATTCGCAGGCTCACGATTATTTTTTCGATCATTTTCTTTGGGACAATTTATAATGGTTATTTTTCGGTTTGCTTCTATTTTCCTATTAACTGCAATTCATGTCCATGTGGATTTTTTATGCGCTTATTAGGATTTATCGTGTGCCCTCATCATCATTTTGTGTAATTTGTATTTGTCATATTTTGATTTACTCTTCCACCTGTAACACATTTCCCGCCAAAAGTTTTTTTTTGGCTCCTACGACCATTTAAAGATGTGTTTGTCTTATGTTATGTTATAGTTCATTTATTTTAGCCTGCTCCTATCTGCCAACTTGCTACATTTATATATGCTCACGATTATATACGCTCACGATTATTTGCTTAGGCATTTTCTTTTAGGACAATTTATGGTAGTTATTATTCAGTTTATTTCATTTTTCCTACTAACTCCAATTCATGTATTGGCAGATTACTCTTATGCGCTTATTAGCATTCATGCTTGTGTTCTCATGATTATTTTCTGGAGTAATTTGTATACGTCATATTTTAATTTTCTCTTTCGGCTATCACCCATATTCAGTCATACCAAGGTTGGAATTTTTCACGGCTACTGGTAGGTTACTTTTGGAGACCATCTGCAGTGAAAATTTTCGCTGTCTGAGCAAATGAAGCTGCCCATAACGACAAAAAAAAATTGGCAACGAAAAATAACAATATTCTTGATGACGACACAGGTAGGAAAACCTATTTTTTATTTACAGCACGCTAGATAATGATTATAGGATAACCGCAGGAGCAAGTCGCTCAGCTAAATGTAACTGTTAGATCAATGACTGATAGCGTTTTTGAGAGCCAAGCACTAATTTCCATTCTCCTCACTACCACATGTCAGTATAATCTCATAAAAGTTCCTAGCCTATCATGGAATTGTCGTGTAGTATTTTTTTCGAAAAGTATTGAACTACAGTCTCTACATTTCTGACCGCAGGTGATCATTTATAAAGAAATATAGTTGTTTCAACCTTTCTCAGTACAGCGCTTTTATTGAAATAGGTTGTTTTTGCTTGGGCTTAATGAATCCGACAGTCTCTCGTAGATGGTAAATTCTACTGTTAAATTTCGCCGCCTCACTTGCGATGACCGACAATTTGGGTCGCCGCTGCCGTTGCGCTGTAGGCACGTGTAATTCTAATAGTTTCGGCTGTTACAGAGCTAGAGCCACTGGCGGCGTTCGTTTCTGCTCCTCGATCTGTGCAAGCCGACCTGGCCGAGCATGCCATAACCAGCACGACCAGCTATACGCAGCTTAACCGGAGAGTCACGAGGTCGCCAGTGGGGGAACTGCAGTCTCTCCTGTGCGCTTTCGGCAGGATGCAGACGTCATCACGCCACCAGGCGCCGTCGGTGCGGACTCTCTTGCCTCGGTTTCGAGCACTGGAGGGAGCGCTGAAAGGGACGTCGCCCCAGTCGACAGTACTACAAATGGGAGCCCAGCGTTCGCGCTAAAATTACTCCCGCACACGCGCACTATCGCCACTTCACTTCACCTCACTGTCATGGCCGGACACTGTCATAACCGCTAAAAATCTTCCATCCCACGTGCTTTCTACCTAACGATAATTCAGCCCACACGCATTTCCTACCACTTCAAAATCTGCCACTGTCAAATCTGCCACTGTCATTTCAGCGAAACAGGCGTACCAACCTAACAGTTATCACTTTAATGAAACTTCAATAAAAAAAAACTAAAAAACGGCATTACGTACCCTACAAAAATACGTATGTTT
>SDVV010016129.1:0-14336 GCA_016164225.1 Gammarus roeselii
GTGCTGAACTGATCATTGTTTCAAGTACAAAGTGGATCATTGTTGTGAGTGCTGAACTGATCATTGTTTCAAGTACAAAGTGGATCATTGTTGTGAGTGCTGAACTGATCATTGTTTCAAGTACAAAGTGGATCATTGTTGTGAGTACTGGACTGATCATTGTTTCAAGTACAAAGTGGATCATTGTTGTGAGTGCGGAACTGATCATTGTTTCAAGTACAAAGTGGATCATTGTTGTGAGTGCGGAACTGATCATTGTTTCAAGTACAAAGTGGATCATTCTTGTGAGTGCTGAACTGATCATTGTTTCAAGTACGAAGTGGATCATTGTTGTGAGTGCTGAACTGATCATTGTTTCAAGTACAAAGTGGATCACTGTTGTGAGTGCTGAACTGATCGTTGTTTCAAGTACAAAGTGGATCATTCTTGTGAGTGCTGAACTGATCATTGTTTCAAGTAAGAAGTGGATCATTGTTGTGAGTGCTGAACTGATCATTGTTTCAAGTACAAAGTGGATCATTGTTGTGAGTACTGAACTGATCATTGTTTCAAGTACAAAGTGGATCATTGTAGCATTGTTGTGAGTGAGGAACTGATCATTGTTTCAAGTACAAAGTGGATCATTGTTGTGAGTACTGAACTGATCATTGTTTCAAGTACAAAGTGGATCATTGTATCATTGTTGTGAGTGAGGAACTGATCATTGTTTCAAATACAAAGTGGATCATTGTTGTGAGTGCTGAACTGATCATTGTTTTAAGCACAGAGTGGATCATTGTTGTGAGTGCTGAACTGATCATTGTTTTAAGTACAAAGTGGATCATTCTTGTGAGTGCTGAACTGATCATTGTTTCAAGTACAAAGTGGATCATTGTTGTGAGTACTGAACTGATCATTGTTTCAAGTACAAAGCGGATCATCGTTGTGAGTGCTGAACTGATCATTGTTTTAAGCACAGAGTGGATCATTGTTGTGAGTGCTGAACTGATCATTGTTTCAAGTACAAAGTGGATCATTGTTGTGAGTGCTGAACTGATCATTGTTTTAAGCACAGAGTGGATCATTATTGTGAGTGCTGAACTGATCACTGTTTTGAGCACAGAGTGGATCATTATTGTGAGTGCTGAACTGATAATTGTTTCAAGTACAAAGCGGATCATCGTTGTAAGTACGGAACAGATCATTGTCTTAAGTAGAGATACGAAGCAAAATAAAATTCGTCGTAGTGCTCGTAGATTGCCGAATAGTAAGAAACGTTGTATTTGATGTAACCAGTGTGAGTGTTGTTTCCAACTGACATGCGTGGGTCTTACTTGGGTTTAAACCGATGACTTTCGATCTGGCTTTGTGATGATTGTCGAGGCCGGCCTGTGAGGGCGGATAGGCCACGTGACCCTGTGTCGCTGCGTCACCCTGTGTTGTCACATCTCATGATGTTGGTGTCGGATGAGAGTCCTGGCCAAAATTCCAAAACAGGCTATCATACCAGTCGCAGAAGCTCTTAAAAAATTGTTCAGAGTCACTCTAGAGCAGCGGATCCTTCAGGCCTCGACCAGACTGTTGAGCATCACTGATCAGTGTCGCCAGTGCCCCAGTGCTGAGCAAGCTGAATCGAAAGGTCAACCTCTAGCCACCTGGGTTAGGCTACATGTACAAAATTTATGGAGACCAGAATTAACAGAAGCGAAAAGGACAAAGTTTGCACCTATAAAGAAGATTGTCAGCCAAGTTTTCTTATGGAGACGTAATTGATGCGGCGGTGCGTGGGCTTGCTTCTTCATTAGGCTTAGCGACAAAGAATAGGGCAACGACAACCTTCCTTTAGGTGCACCACCCACCGGCTGCAGAAGATTTATTTCTGCCAAATCTCCCGGATGATGGCTATGCGGGCTTCACAGTTGCCGTCGATGACGATGTCCGTTGGGCTATATCCTCATTTCCACCCGGTTCTGCGTGTAAACTGGATGGTCTGCGGCATGGTCATCTCCGGGCTTTGTAGGACGGAAGTTGGGAGAAGCGATCGCCCGCCTACTGCCGCGGCTGACAGAATTCACCATTGTGGTACATAGAGGCAAGATGCCCGATTTCATCGTTACCTCCTTCTGCGGAGCTTTTATTGGCGCTCTGATGAAGAAGAACGGTGGAATCACCTTGATAACAGTTGGGAGCACCATGAGGAGGCCCGCTACTAAGATAGAAGTCGAAACACTGTCCGTGAGATTCAGCCAAGGGCTTTGACCTATACAGTAAGGGTTCTCACGCTTCCGAGGGTGTGAGGTAGCTGCCCATGCACCCACGGAGTATTTATAAATTTGTGGTCACAAAAGAGTCTCTCTTTAAACTGACATACGCAACGCTTTTAATTGTGTAGGCAGAGACACTTTTCTGACAGCGGCTCGGAACCGCTCTCCAGGCGCTTTCAGGCGGCTTTGGCAAGCCATTTTTCAATCAACAGCATTATATTATGGTGGAGAAGGGTTGCAGTCATCTACTGGTATGCAGCAAATGATCCCATTTGGACCAGCTCTGTTTTCTCTGGGGATTGACAAGGTAGCTTGAACTGTTGAATCTAAGTTCAATGTCTCGTTCTTTGATGACGATGATGCCACCCTTGGAGACACACTTCAATGTCTGGTACCTCGATGATGCCACCCTTGGAGACACACAAGAGGATGTATGCAAAACGTACAATGATGAACGCTGTTGATAGAAAGTGTGCATTAACGTTCCTGGACCACTCACCGCAGGAGTTGAATCATACAGAAAGCTGCATTAGATTGGTCGGTTGGGGCGGTATTGGTGTCAATACGTATGCGGTAACCCATTTCCTAGGTTCTGCTACTACATCTGTTTCTGCAGCAACAGAGGCAGAGGGGGAGGAAGTATGGCGCTTTGATGCGACAGATTCAATTTCAGCCCATGGCCTTGGAAGCGACAGACGAATAATGCGAGTCAACTGCGCGGATTGTGAAGGACATCGGACGTTGATTGATGGAGGTAACTGAAAATACGCAGCTGCAAATTCTAACTTGAAAGATATAAAAAAAAGGAACTTTACTAAATAAACAAGTTTTTTTATGCGATAAATAAAAAATCCGCCGCCCCCTTTTATACGAATGACAAAGACAAACTTCGATTCTAATGACTAAGATTCTTTGGTAGATATTCATACTCCAGCAAATTTATTGTGTGTTTCAAGTCAAATTAGTTTGCAAAGGGGTCAGTGGACATTGCCCTGCGCGACGTCATATTTGGTGAGGGATCCGTAACTCACCAAAGGCGACGTCACCGAAGCTCTCAGTCTCAGGCCTGTCGATATGGGTGACCTTGGATGAATCGGATGCAAGCAAGGTTCAGGCTTGCTGATGCACGTGGCTTTGGAATGAAGCTGATGCCAGTCTCAAGCCTGTTGATGAAGGTGGCCTTGGAATGATGACACGGATGTCTAGCTCAGACCAGGTGGCCCAGGAAGAGAGTAGATGCCAGGCTCATACCTGTTGGTGTAGTTGGCTTTAAATAAAATCGGATGCTAAACTCTGGCCTGTTGATGTATTTGAGCCTGGAAGAAGGTGGATACTGGGCTCTGGTCTGACGTTCAAATTGATAAACAGTCCAAAATGCGTTTATCCTGGCCATAATTGTTGGGTCGATTATACTGCTCCTTATAGAATTCATGGATGTATGTATAGACATACAGCCGTTTCCCCCTAGTTAGGAAGGTGGCTAAGTTAGGCAGACACAGAGGGGGGAGGCGCCAAATCTCCCCGTCACAAGACCGCCCTGTCCCTGCCGTGGCTCAAACTCGCGACATGCAGCACCAGAGGCTGACACTGCAGTCGGCTACGCTAACCACTCGGCCACGGCCGCTAAGGTTTAATGGGTGCACCATAACTTGGCCTAGAAGTTGGGTTTAGGCATCATAAATACGTCAGGGATAAATGTACCGCAACCGAAACGAGGTAACGTAAACAGAGTGCCTTAAAAAACGTAACAAAGAAATCCTGAAAACGGAAGACGCTTCGTTTCGTCAATTTGATACACACAAACTAAAAGAAAAAGGTCAACCTAAGTTGGACGCTTGTACTTTATGTTACAGATTGATTTGTAAGCCGTCAATCATTTCTGATAAATACTGAAAAAAAATCCAGTTCGGTTAGATTTTCATGATTCTCTGGCAAGGAAGCTCTGGCAAGGAAGCTCTGGCAAGGAAGCTCTAGCAAAGATGCTCTAGCAAGGAAGTACTAGCAAGGAAGTTTTGGCGAGGAAGCTTTGACAAGGAAGTTCAGGCAATGAAGCTTTCGGCAAGGAAGCTTTGGCCTTGAAGCTCTTTGTAAGTACCGCATTTCCTTCTGCGCCCCCACCCTTGCGATCAGTGTGGCGCCTCCTCCGAGCAGTCACCCGCTCTGTCAAACGAGAAAATGACAGACTGTTCTTCCATGTGCGCCCCACCCTTGCGATCAGTGTGGCGCCTGCTCCGAGCAGTCACCCGCTCTGTCGAACGTGAAAATGATAGACTGTTCTTCCATGTGCGCCCCCACCCTTGCGATCAGTGTGGCGCCTCATCCGAGCAGTCACCCGCTCTGTCGAACGTGAAAATGACAGACTGTTCTTCCATGTGCGCCCCACCCTTGCGATCAGTGTGGCGCCTGCTCCGAGCAGTCCCCCGCTCTGTCGAACGTGAAAATGACAGACTGTTTTTCCATGTGCACCCCCACCCTTGCGATCAGTGTGGCGCCTCATCCGAGCAGTCACCCGCTCTGTCGAACGTTAAAATGATAGACTGTTCTTCCATGTGCGCCCCCACCCTTGCGATCAGTGTGGCGCCTCATCCGAGCAGTCACCCGCTCTGTCGAACGTGAAAATGACAGACTGTTCTTCCATGTGCGCACCCACCCTGGCGATCAGTGTGGAGCGTTTGCCTTTCTGAGGAGGCAAACGCTCTGTTGCAGGAAAATAGGACACACACCGCCTCCCTTTGCAATTACGATTACCATTCTCCACGACTGTATTCCTACTCATTCCCTGACTGTTAAGTGAATTTCTAGCTACCTCGCTCAATGGGCAGCGTGACTCACCTGTGGCAATCCATATCGCTCTCAAATTACATGTCAAAACTGATGGCTACTTTTCATCGAGTTTTGTTTCGTAGGAGGACATTTTGTGGCGACTTTTATTCCCAGCTCTCACTCAATGGGCAACGCGCCACACTCAAAACAAAGCTTAAGCAGCCCCACCTACCGTTCAACTACCGTCCTCTGCCCCTCCTTATGCATTAAGAAGAAAATAATATGCCCGTAGCCCCAATTAAATGTTTGCAGGACGTGACTAGATTAGGGATGAGGAAATGGTTAGCTATCCAGGTAACCGCGGATAGGTTAGCGGACACCTGAAGAATCGTGTGCCGAATCGCGAAAAAATATATTATATGTAATAAATCTGTTCTTTTCAAATCCTCAAGGATAACTTCAACTGCATGTCTTCACCTTGGCAAATGCAGTTTTCCTTGAAATGATGATGTGCAAGCGTAGTTTAAAGGACCGGTACACTTAGGAAAGTGTTCTTTTAGGTGACTGAGCAGAGCTGAGATGTTCTATACAATAACAATCACAAACGAAATCACCTCGGGACATCGGACATCTTGCCGCAACGATGATGAAGGCCTTCAAGATGAATACTATACTACGATTAAATGTATACTTCGTTGAACACCAGATAAACACTGTATCTTAGATGAGACGGTCAAAATTACAGTACGATTCTTCATTGAAAAGAAACTTTGAATGCTAAATGGCTTCCTTCGCATGTGAATATTTTAATTAAACGCTTCATCAATATTTATGTGTAGAGATTACACCTGCAATCTTTAGACAATGCTACTCGTGGAGTACAAATTTTTCCGACAATTTTAGAATCAAATCTTGTATACGTACTTAATTAGGTCTCCAATTTGATCGTAGGATTACAATTGATTACCTTTCTATGGAGATCGCATAAATAAGTACTTCATACGTTCACGCCACTGCAGAAAGATGCCACCAGCAGAATAATTGTCATCGACATCTATAGAATACACCTGTGATCGAAGAATGTAACAATAATATTGTAATGTACACAAGTTATATAGAATGTGAATAGGTGGGCTGTATACGTTTAATCTCTCAGAGCTCAAACGGCCACATCCTCATTTTGGTTTCTATCTTAAAAGAGAAAAATGAGGTTCATACTCGTTGAAGGCACTTTTGGGGACCACTAACTTTGTGTTGATATATTTCTTTCAATAGTAGGTCTCCGGCGGGTTATACCCTTGCAATAGTAGGCCTCTGGTGGGTTCATACTTGTTAACGGTACTCTTGGGAGCACTTAGTGTTGATATATTTCTTGCAATAGTAAAAATGTATAATAAATGCGCCAAAATAGGCAAAATGGTCGTCGATTTTATAGACTAATCGGCATCTGTTCCCGGTGATTTTTGATACGGAAAAAGTTTAGGATATTTTCCGGAAAATAGAGCTACGCAGCCCACCTGTTCATACTTCATTCGTCTATAACGTGAATGTTATGACGAAGTTGAAGTTATCGCTATCGCCTCCCAACAAGTTTACTAGTTCCAGGACGTGTTTCGCGAGTTTCAGGACCTACAATCCGCTTCTATTGATATGCTTTTATTGCTGCCATCTGAGACTGAAGTCTGACAACTGAGTCTGATATAAGTCCGACATTGAAGATGTTGACATATTACAAATTGTAACCACAATAAGTTGAAGTTCTTTCGGATGAGAAACTTTTCAAACGTTGCATACACTCATAGAACTATTAGTGAAATAAACCCAACGTTGGCCCCACAGATTCATAACTCGGCAGCCTTATTGAAGATGTAGCTCGATCTGAAAATGTTTTAATCGTTAAACGGAGCTCAATTTTTTGTTTTGTTTTAGGCCGAATTGAGCGCACGTGATCGAAATTTTAGTCGGATAAAAACCAGTTGAACAGAAAACGAGTGAAATCGAAAACGCTCTTTGTGAATCAAACCAGTATTTCCAACCGTCTATCCCTTTGCATCTTGTCTCTTCAAAAACGCACAAGTGGAAAACCGGGCCTCTCAAACACTCAAATGGCGACCGTCTAGATTTATTGCCAGGTAATTCAGTGCTGGGGATAACCAACCGCCTGCTCGATTTCCAGAGCCTCGAGAAGCGTTGTTCCTTTGTGCGTGACGATCGTTCAAGCATTCAGCACCAACCAATAAGGCGGCCTTCATAAATCGCAAGAGGACAGGTTCCTTTCTTGGTCCAGCGATGTGTGGAGGTCCTGGGTATCGGTGCAGAGACAGCCGGCCAATAGCGTGCTATGCCATCACGGAAATAATGCATAGCCAATGCTCAGGCAGCATCAGGGAAGTACAGGAACCGTAGCACCGCACCTAAAGGTATCAGAGATACGGAGTGTGTTATGCATGAGAGCCTCCGTACAGGAAGGTTACAGGAAGGATCCTATCCTCCATGTACAAAAATTATGTTTTCCGACTCATAAGCGATGAAACCGCTATGCAAGCAAGCTCGAACCATTTGACGACGTGGCATTGTTGTCAGCTTATCGATAAATGTAATAGATTAATTATATCCTTCTTCCGGATGAAAAAGAACGTCATTTAAATGTGCTCAAAACATTTTTCCATACAAAACAGTGAATATTTATATTTTTGACAATTCAAATCCCTTCGTTTACAAAAAAAATCAGCTGATTTGATCAAGTGCCGGAAACATTACATCGATTTGTACTGCGTGAATATCCAATTAAGCGTAATTTACATTTTCAATCAGAATGAGTCAAATCGAAGACACCTCAATTGACGGATGATTGAGATGGCAAACTGTATTTAATAGGTTTACGTCACATTTGTGTTTTTCAACATCTCCATGTGATGTTGAGCCGGCATGCACAGTGTTGAAAAGCTTCAGAAGCATAACCAAATCGGAATAATTTTGGAAATACCTGAGCGTTTTCTATATCTGATTATGATTACTTTATAATCATGTTTCTTTTCCATTTCAGCAATTTGTTAATGAATTTGCACATTATCTTGGAATACACAAGACTATGCAAATATATTGACTCATCACCTTAATTGGAATACACTATACTACAGAGATTTATTGACGTATCACCTTGTAATACACGATACTATAGAGATATGTTGAACTTCCAGAATTTGGTGAGAGCGTTGCTCTGCAGACATGAAACTTTATTGAGATAAAATTTCACTCATATCAATGTAATCTGATGACGGAGGATGGGAGCTTTCAGCATATGCTATTGCATTGTACTTGAATCTACTTCTTTCATAAATAATATGCCATGTAAACTTATGATTGGGGTTCAGCCTTATGATTGCTTGACTACATGAATCTCTACATCTGCATTACAGAGCTTCGAATATCGGTCGGGCTGTTTCAAAACAAGTCCATGGCTTCATCGCTCGGAACGTTAGTTATTTTGTGGGCAGAGAGCGTTTCATATGGGGACGATACTCAGTGATCAGCTGTGTTCGTAAAACGGACGACTCAATATTTTCCCTTCCCTGTTAATATAACTAACGAAAGCATTTATTCCCTTATTTTGGAATGCCATTATAAAAATATTATTAGAACCATTTGTTCCACATTAGAGCGAATGCATTTCTTTCGACAGGGACGTTCTCAATGTCCAGCATTGTAATGTATATATAATGTTATCCCTGTTGTGGATTGAGGAGGTTCACATGTCTTCGAGCGATGTATAATGTAATTTAAGTCAACAACCTGTGCAATTGGCACTATGAATTGGGTTTAGATGGAAACCGAATAATTTGCTACAGAATAGATGAATTTTAGATCCGACAGTCAAAAGATTTCTTTAGAATTACGTTTTATTCTTTAGAAATACAGTGAAGCAATATTAATACAAAATCATATCAATTTGCCGAACAACTGTATTTAACATAAGGTCGTAAGCTTTGCGAGGTAAGGAAGGAGAGTCATGGATAACACGGTTCTTATTCTTTATTCCCGAGTAACGACTACGAGCTTAACATTGAGAGGTAAGGAAGGAGAGTCATGGAACACACGGTTCTTATTCTTTATTCCCCAGTAACGGCTACGAGCTAAACTTTGAGAAGTAATAAAGGAAGGTCGTGGATAACACGCTGCCTATTCTATTATTGACAGTAGCGGCTACGAGCAATAAATCGACTCTACCCTTCTACGATGGCAAGCTGGCTTTACCTTTCTATGGTGGCCTGCTGGCTGATAAGGAAACTGAACAAATCATTCCCAAATTGAACTAATCATCCCCAAATAGAACGAATCGGTGCCAAAAAAATCATGTCTCCTATAGTGGGAAGAATTGACGACCCTAAGTTACTGATCCATGATTGTGAAGATGCCATGCAGAATGTGATGTTGCGCATGGGTTCCATGCCTTGGACTGTTCGCCCATGACTGGGAGCGGCTGACGATCATCCGTTAGTGACGTCATCACTCAAATTGCATAAAAAATGTGTTCACTGCTGCTCCGCATCCCCAATTCTTCATGTTTTCTTTGAAGAGTGATTACATGGGCGTGAATCTGCTGCAGATGTATGGGGAAAACTTTTACAGGTGTAGATTCATATATTGTAGACATAAATTGTTATATTGTCTTGATGACGGAGTATATCTTGCCTTAATTATTTTGATTAATTAGAATACACTAGGTTTTACCATATATTTATAAGTGCTTGAACAAAAACGACGCACAATGAGGTGATGGATAAATGCATCCGTTGTACTTTTCTTCGTATTTTATACTATTCGACCTACGAAACGACCCTTCGCACCGATCGCACCTTATATTATTCGACCAACGAAACGACCCTTCGCCCCGATCGCACCTTATACTATTCGACCATCGAAACAACCCTTCGCCCCGGTCGCACCTTATACTATTCGACCAACGAAACAACCCTTCGCACCGATCGCACCTTATACTATTCGACCAACGATACGACCCTTCGCACCGGTCCACGCAGGGAAGGAAATCTAACATGAAAAGGTCACCTGATTTATGCATTGAAGAATTCCGAGGATGAAAGGCATGCCCGTTGGATACGTTCTCTGCCTGAAAATTGCGATCAAACCACAAAGAGAATTTTTTCCTGGTAATATGATTAGTTTGTTTGGCTTATCAGTGGAAGCGGATGATCAATGAAAACTATCGTGGCCCCTTACACAGAGCTCCACAGTAACCGAGATGTTAGGCCTTAGCCGGCCGTGAACCGCTGTACCGATGTGTGAAGGTTTCAATCTGATCCGTCATTCCTGTTATGCAGGGCTGGATCTTGATCGTGTCGTGCTGGTTTCATCACAAGATTGACCGGAAAGGCGGTTTTCATGAAACAATATATCGTTTTGCCACCGGAATTACTGGTTTGACCCGTACTGGCTTGACCCGTCCTGGCTTGACCCGGACTGGCTTGACTCGTACTGGCTTGACACGTACTGGCTTGACCCGTACCGGCTTGACCCGCACTGGCTTGACATGGACTGGCATGATCCGTACTGGCTTTACCCGTACTGGTTTGACCAGTACTATCTTGCCCCGTACTGGCTTGATCCATAACCAACAATGGGCTTAAGCTACATTTGCCAGGTTCCAAATTGAATTCAACTGCAATCACTAATTACTGCCAACGTTGAAAATCTGTGTCGTTGATAAGGCTATAGATCGTTCCTTCAACTGCTGATATTCAAAGCATTGAATTAAAACTAACCACGTATTGCATTCCATGAAATTGTGTTCTTACATTGAATATTGTTCCTATATGTGTCGAACTGCAATCATATAAATCATCCTGAAAAACGTGGGTGTGGTATGAAAACCATCTTTTGTGCATGACGTTTGGGGAGAAGGAATAAAAATGTATTCAAAATGAACATGAGGGTATTGAAATCCATAAAGGTGCTATACATTTCGCGCCATCTAAATTCTGTTTATAATTTATATACGTAGTATATGGTCTTCTTAATAACGTAGCAACAATTTAAATCGAAAATAATAACTTATTTGTTAGTAGGTGAACAACTAATAGTGGTTAATTATTATTATCATTATTATTAAATCATTTATCTCCATCGTATGGCAAAGGGTTTCAATTTTTAAATATTACAGAAAAACATTAATTATCATATACGCTATTTGAATTAACGTAAACGAAAGTTTAATTTAAATTCGTCGCTGCTCATCTGTAGTGGGCCGCTGGTTCTGATTCCATGCAACATTTTATAAATAACAATATTGTAATCAATGATCAACAGCCAACGTCTTGTTTGAAGTAGGAATCAGAAATGCCTGGCGTTGGTAAATCAACAGCACATGAGGTTGCAAAATCACGAAATACACGATGCGATGAAATCCTAAGAACATGGGGTTGGGAAATCAAATACGCCAACATATTGTAGAGATGGGTCTAAAACATTGTATGAATAATGAAGGGGTGAATAGACAACATGAATTATACATAACATGTACAGGTAACACGTGAAAAGACACATTTCATGACGAAATACGCTAACATATTGTAAAGGTGGGTCTAAAACATTGTGTGAATAATGAAGGGGTGAATAGACGTTATAAAGTTATGCATAAAATATAAACATAGCACTGACTATACACACTTCAAGACCGCTATGAAATGATTAAATGATTGACAATCAGAATAATTCGATACTGGACTACAAAAGTAGGATGAATATACTTCTGTAATAGAAGAAGACGCCCAATATTAGCTAACGTGACAATGATTGTATCATCAAAAATGGTAGGGTAGATGATAGAAATGATTCAATGAATTATATTCTCATGGAGTTCACCTCTGTCAAAGCTGGGAGCTTCCTATCGTTCCTCGAATGATTGAGCTCGTTAAATAATTGTGCTAAAACGATTGAAACATTTAAAATATAGAAATAGACAAAACTCTAGTTAACACCTAGGGTAATTGGCAGAGACAATTATGATCAGTAGCAACATTGAAAACATGTGTATCATCAGAGTAAAATCGATTAGATGGTGGCTCAGGATTAAGTTTCGTGGTGGTGGTATTTGCGTACTTGTTCAAGAACAGACTGCATTTTCTAGTTATTGGTTCCTATTATATATTTATCTTATATCTGTAGGCAAAGTTGCGGTTTTGAATTGATCGGTCAATAGATGTTCATCAAGCCTATTCTTGAAGGACGTGTTGGATTCAAGATTTTTGAGGTTCGTTGAGAGGTTGTTCCAGGATTTTGGGCCAGTAATCGAAAAACCTCAATTGCCAGTTTCTGTTTTCCTGTGTTCAACGTGCAAAATATCATTATTTCTTATGAATCGATTGTTCTTTTCACCACGAGAATAAATGTGCCTTTGACAGACGGGTGAATGTTTTTCTACAAGATCTTTATGAATTCTGATCGACTCATGGAGTGCCAGTTTGTTGTCGATATTGAACCACTGTAATTTTTCGAGGAGAGGACTTACACGGTCTCGTTTTGTGAGGTTACCATCGCATGTTATTCTTGCCGCAAAGTTCATACAACGTTGCACTCTTTTCCTTTGAGTTTGAGTGCATTTTCCCTAAATTGAAAGACAGTAGCTGATGTGAGAAAATACCTGAGCGCGGACAATAAGTAATCTTCATTTTAAAAAACATTTTTCTCTGTGGAGTTTAGGAACAAAATTGTTCCATTCAACTTAAACACAGAGTAGGTACGTGGTGTTTGAAGGAAAGATTGACAAAACGTAACGCAAACATTATTAACAAGTCTTAGACGCACGACGATCCACTCACAGTTATTTGATACGCATCAATAAGCTAGGAACTTATTTAAATAAAAACCGAATTACTTATGTCATCGAGGGCCAAGAAAGCAATGAATCATAAGTTTGATAGATGCAACATATCGATATTACTGAACACACTTATTGAACAGAACGAAATAATGAAATTGATGAACTTCAGCGCGCCTCAATTGATATTACTGAACACACTTACTGAACAGAACGATATAAAGAAATTGATAAACTGCAGCGCGGCTTAACGGATATTACTGAACACACTTACTGAGCAGAACGATATAAAGAAATTGATGAACTGCAGCGCACCTCAATTGATATTACTGAACACACTTATTGAACAGAACGATATAAAGAAATTAATGAACTGCCACGCGCCTCAATTGATATTCCTGAACACACTTACTCAACAGAACGATAAAACGAATTAATGAACTGCCTCGCGCCCTAATTGATATTACAGAACACACTTACTGAACAGAACTATATAAAGAAATTAATGAACTGCAGCGCGCCTCAATTGATATTACTGAACACACTTACTGAACAGAACGATAAAACGAATTAATGAACTGCCTCGCGCCTCAATTGATATTACAGAACACACTTACTGAACAGAACGATATGAAGAAATTAATGAACTGACGAGCGCCTCAATTGATATTACTGAACACACTTACTGAACAGAACGATAAAACGAATTAATGAACTGCCTCGCGCCTCAATTGATATTACAGAACACACTTACTGAACAGAACGATATGAAGAAATTAATGAACTGATGCGCGCCTCAATTGATATTACTGAACACACTTACTGAACAGAACGATATAAAGAAATTAATGAACTACCCCGCACCTCAATTGATATTACTGAACACACTTACTGAACAGAACGATAAAACGAATTAATGAACTGCAGCGCGCCTTTAAACGCCTCATTCATTTGAGCAGTAAACACTGATCTGCCATTGAAATCATTTGACGAAATTAGGAGCTACATTGTGAGTTTTATTTTGATTGAATAGTTCATATTAGCTATGATTATGAAGCGAAGAGATTTGTGATGAGGGTCGGTGACATTAGTCTTCATTTCTCTTTTAGAAGGAATCATGTTCTTACAAAAATTAAAGGCAAAAGTGTTAGTCTCTACGTTTAGTCTATGATTTCTTACACCTGATCCCGTTGCACTATACGAAATATCTACTTACAAGCACTTGCAATCTTTATGCAATGTCCAGTTCACCGTACTAATAACAATGAAGTTTGAAATGTTATAAGGATTTTTTTTTAAGGATTAAAAATTTATTTAGGTATAATGACATGTTGACAAACTAACAGAAATATCAGAATACACAGATGATACGTACCAAGTCTTCGTCAGCGTGAGCTGTTCTGAAGACAACATTTGCTACCTAGGTGAATTTAATATTAACTTAAAACTAGGGTTGAAGAGTAAGGACCAACCGATGGACATTGTTGGAGGACATC
>SDVV010016130.1:0-14335 GCA_016164225.1 Gammarus roeselii
TATATTTAAATCTGTAATTCGACAATAACGGACAGAAAGAGTTATAGGGAAGTGACACAGAGTTGTATACGAACATGGATAAATGATCAGTCCATTTACTTTCACAACTGTCTCGCGGAATAATCAGAAAAGAATAGCCCAGCCTAGCGAGGTTAAGGAGGGTGAAGGGTTGAAGACACAGTCGAAGGAGTTTATGCAGAGTTGTCAAAATGGTTTAAGGAGGTTGATTGACTGGAGCAATAATTCAATAATTCTATAAGGTGATACATAGTAATCTTATATGAGCTGTCATATCAACATCAAGTAAAACACAGGTTTACCATCTCCGATATTATTTAAGTTGCAGCAATGGTTGCCTCTACCGCATCCTTTGACTACATATATATCAGAGCTTTATACCTTCCCCACCTGACGACTACACTCAGGCCCCGGCAAATTGCGGTTCAAAATGGTTATAACACTAAACCAGAAAATTCGTACAAATAAGAATTAGTAAGCGAGCATGCGGGTAGTACGAGACACATTAATGGGTATGAATTGGGTGTTATTCCTCTTTGTGGCGTCTTGTCGGTTCGTTGTTTAGACCAAACACCTCCTACCTCCCTGAAAGGAGAACAAAATCCTAACATAGTAAACGGCTGTCGAAGGTTGATTGCTAATGTTCATACATCGTGTATCGAGATCAGAATGTAAATGTATGTTAAAAAGCACTAACGATTGTTTGGTGAACTCTCGCCTATTAGTGTTTTGTCGCAACTTCCCCCCTTTAGGTTGATCGGTCCACTGGTAGATGAGTCTAATGACGTTTGTTTGATTTGACGGCACTCCAGGCCTCATCTGATGGAAACAATGTCCCATTTTAGATTGAAGGGTAATTCTTTTACAAGTATGGCAGCATGTCATATTTTCTCCTTATTCTGCATTAAAATCCATCCTTTTCTCATGAACACATAATTTATGAACTCAGATGCATACCTGAATTTATGAAGTATGAAATTATTCCTGTTTTGAAATCCTGTGCGCTGAAAGCTAATTTTTTAGTCGATTTTCTTTCGCGGGTTTGCGTTTCTTTTCGTGAGTAGCTCACAAATCACAGCTTCCGCCACTAAATAGGATCTAGCAGTCACTTTCATAGTAGAGTCTTTTGGCGTTCATCACTTATTGAGCCTAATTTCCTGATCTACCGTGTTGTGAGGTGCGGTGGCACCCCCATCATGTTCCCTTAACCTGTGTATCTGTCTTCTGTCACAGATTAGTTGATAAGGCCTAATAATCTGCAGTAGAGCACTGATTCAACTGGGCCTTGATTGCCACCGTCAGCTACGTCACTAATGTGAAGCCCCCTTGCCTTATGCCACCATTTCGCCAAACGAGCCTATGTGCTGCAGTCTCACCATTAGAAGCAAAAATGAGAGCAGTATATATGTATGTAAGGAGTTTTGTTCCCTGCTGTTTTCTAAGCAGAGATGATCGACCTACTAGTGGTCTTAATGTAGTGATGGTCGAGCAGTTAATTTAATTGTTCTAAGAAGCAGTATAGTGTTTTGTGTTTAGTTTCTTCTGCATTCAGTGTCGTTTATCAAATAGTTGTTTGTTTTTGTATATAGTTCAATGAGGTGAGATGTACCCTCCTAACTATGTACGCAGGAGTTTACCTTCACCTACTGACATGTTCATTTAATGTTATTGTCCTCTTCTCAGGGAGACCTCCAGAACGCAGGCAAACACTCAACACCTTTGTATTTATTCGTCTGTGCAATCACTTGCTTATTAATCCACTGGCAAGCTGTTAGACTTGCTGAATTATAATTGGGCACAGCTTTAGCTGTTGAACCTCAGCCTGCTAACAGCGCAAGAGAGCTGTTACACACATAGTTACCCTTATGACAGACCACATTTGCTAGTAATAGTAAAGCCAGTGACTGAGCCGAGCTCTAGCATTCTGTGTAGCGTGCAGGCACTCAAATGTGCGCATAATAGTTGGCTACCTCACTCATTGTTGCAGCTTTGGGTATCCCTGAATATTTATAATAGAGGTGGGATATTTATCTTCAGTGTTTATTGCGTTTGTTACTCGGTAACATCTCTAAGAACATTGTGGACTTTAAATAAAAAATATTCTGTATAATCATTTATATAAGAACTATAGTATCTTCAACTTATCTTTCATATCTATTGTCAGATCAATATATAATTCATTCGAGAGGTGACTGAGCATAATCGTAGTTTATAATATTCATTTACTGGCATAATCACATCATTATCATGTCGTTTGTTTGCTTGATTTTATTAATATGGTGATCTATATAATACTCTAACACACCCTCAGTACATGGGCCTAATTTTTATTCATGATAGTTCATGATAAATAATCATATAGAATTGCATAGTTATTTGAAATCATTGCTCTACTTCAGTCTTTTCAATGACATGCATTCGATGATATAAATTGTCATTTGATACTTTGCATGTATATCAGTGATGTGTTGAAAGCATCATCACTCTGGTATTCCATTGAAAATAAACTTAAAGTATACATAATTGAACTGTGTTCACTTCATTCAACCATAAAATCCACTAGGGTTATGAGCAACCCTACCAGCTTAATATGCAGCTATTCACCAATTGGTAGTTGACCCTTAGTCCTAATCTATTATCAGTGAAAAACCGTATCCGATATCCCCTTAGCTATTGCCCATTCTGATAATTGGCTGACTGATGTTCAACTTAGCAACAGTGACTAGGTTCATTGGCTAAGTTGTTCCAGTGAAAGGGTATATTAGTGTCTCGAGTAGAGGTGTGGGACCTCCCAGTGTTTTGTCTAAGTTGGTTGGCCTCTGGTCATTTTGAGTAGTTGTCCTCTTACAAATCTGGAGCAGACCTTCTAGTCCAATCATCTAGAAGGATCAGTAGATCACTTTTGTAGTTGAGGACTTTATTGGTTTCCATTAAAGTTCATGTCCTCTTATATCTTTTCTGCTACTATATCTAGGGGAACTCAGTTTATAGTTGTAGCTGTTTGTTAGGACGTTTAGACTTCCTGTAGAGATTCCCAGTGGAGCCAACTGAGTCAGCAACACTTGGAGAAACTTGAAGTGGGTTCCACCAGGTTTATCTATTAGGTAGAGTCCTGGGTACCCACCGTTTTTGGCAAAGCATACAGTAGTCAAGCCCGTTGATACTAGTAGTACTGCTTATCAAATGAGTGCAGTATATATAGCTATTCTTCAGTAGATCTATTGGTGAAGAGGGAAACTATTGATCTGCTGGTGTAGAAGAGAAATACGGTTAGCTTCACAAGTTAAATAGTTATAAGGTAAACATTCTAAAAGTACTAAAATGCGCATTTGAGAAAGTATCACAAACGAAATGACATAATGTTATTTGATTTAAGTAAATAGCTATACAAATACTCATCTGCAAAGCAGACAAAATATATACACATACAGTTTGGGAAAATATAATTGTACCATAAAAGATAGAGAAATGCTTGACCAACCAAAAGGTTAGGAGTAAAAGGAAGACAAACCTTCAGAGAGAATTGAATAGTTAGTTCATTCGGTATATTTAAATGAAGCAATGCTGCAGAACCGTTGTCAGCCAGCACATTGATCATAAATCATATGCAGAAGCACAGGAAGTTTAGTGGAGCATGTATAAAAGCATCAATTATAATTTTCATAACTTTCAGGCCCTGAGTGAATCAGGTATTAATTATTCCTAAGACAATTAATAAATTAGTTCATATTTCCAAGTGAATATATCATGCAACTAAATTAAGGGAGGCTAGCTGGAAATCTGCAGTAGCCATATTTACTTAATATATAGGATTAGCAACCTATTCATCTAACAGGAATTACGAATTAGTGGAGTTGTATTCCTAGTTCTCATTTCTTTTGTCTGTGCTGCTGAAATTCTGACAAGCAAAAGATTTTTTTTGTCAGTCCTGTTTACTTAAGGTCAGTTAAAGAAAAAGAATTTTGTCACAGTGCAAGGTACTACATCCCTAAAAGGACCACTATCTGGTTGCGACCACTGTGTTTGTGGGTTTTAGTGCAGATAAAATAATTAAACAATAGTGCTCCTTTGTATAGTTACTGGCCCACACATATTTTTGGTGCCATGACAAAAAAGTTAAACTGATATCCTGAAAAAAAAAGTGAAGCAATTTGTTTATATCACGATTCAATGTGGAGGTCTCTCATTGCTGAAGCTGGTGAGAAATTTATAATTCTCAATTTTGTTTCATCTCTTTAATCTTGGTTGACATCATGCTTGATTCCAACGGTGAAGGTGCTTGTGGAGGTGGTGTTGATGATATCATGAGAGAAAAGGAAGATGATGCTATTCATGAAAATTTGGCTCACTTTGATACATTTTTGGACAATCTTCAACAAAGACGAACTGATGACTCACCCTTGAAGCATTTGGACAGGATTGCCTAATTCAAAGACAAGTTTGTTCAAGTACTGTAGTTACCTAAACAGAACTTGAAGACAGACATGCCAACCTTAAGCGCATGGTTGATTGGAAGAAAGTTTTGGAGCAGAAGTTTGTGGAAGATAAATTAGATAAAGACAATTCTCCGAAAGATGAAGCAAAAACATATGTACGGGTTATGAATTCAAAAAAGACACAGAGCACTGAACGGAATTCTGAAACTTCAAGTTCTAGTATCAGTAGCAACAGTGTAAGTTTTAAATCATTTGTATTTAGCAATACTGATGATGAGACAGAGAGCAGTGGTAGTTTGTCTACCAAAAAGAAGAATAAGAAAAAGTCACTGAAGAAAAGTAAAAGTTACAAACTTCCAAAGAATGTTAAACTAAAGAGAAGAAGTCCAATGATGAGAAACAAACTGGTCCTAAGTTACTTGTTAGCGCTTTATCCAAGTTGGATGGAAGAAAAGTACCAGCTAATGAGAAATTTGAGTAAAGGTCAGGACAAGACTGGAGGAGATACTTGAAATAGTTTGAAAGCTACTGTGAGAATAATTTCAGGGGTTATCGTGATTTAGCAATTGACCAGTTAGAGCTGCATTTGACTGGAAAGGTGTTGGAAGCATTGAAAGCTGTTCGTGATGTCAATGACAGTTACGAGATAGTTTGAGACAAATCGTTGGAGTGGTATGGGAACATGAAAGATCTAGGAAAGAAAAAGAACCGATCTTATGAAGAAAAAACAATTCATCATAGGCGAGTCCTTGTACTTGTACAGTACTAGACTTGAAAGATTATATAAAGTTGCTCATCCAAGTCATAACATCAAGACCAGGAAGTCAATTCACGATACATTTCAGTCATCCATCCCTAGGTCAGCCAGAACCCTGTTGTCTTCACAGATCATGTCCCACAAAGTAAATAATAGAAAGGTAACCTGGAGACTCATTCAGCAGTGTGCTCGGTACTATGATTTGAAAAAAGAAAAAAATTATTTTGATCAGAGAGGAACAAATTCAGAGTCTGAAGAGGAAATTGTGATTAATGTTGGTTGTGAGAAGAAGTATAAAGATGTGTCAACTCAAAATTAACAACCTAATAAGGTGTCTGGTAGAAAGAGAACCCCATCTGCAGCTCATCCAGATCAAACAGAAAGTTACACTAACATGGCTTATCACTCTGTGTTCAATTGGCCGCCACTGCAAGGAAGTCCCAGATTCCGGAACTCTGGCAATCAAGTACCATGTTTTCTCAGTGACAGTGTAGGGCATCCTGTACTCAATATGTTCTACAGCAATGTTATACCACAAAGTAAGCAATTTGATAACAATTTTGGTTCAAATTATCAAGCCCAAAGACCACCTAATCCCATGTCCGGTTATCCTAGGTTCCAACGTCCTTCATCTCAACTAGTTGATAAGACTACCAATGCAGTCGTTGCAATCGAATGGGCCACCTTGTGAATAATTGTCGAACCAAGTTCAATTGTTGTTTCGGGTGTGGTTTTGTAGGTCATTATTTCAGGCAGTGTCCTCAAATCAGTTACAACTTCAGCAACAAAGATTTATCAGGCACTACTAGACAAGTACTATTGATGATAAAAGAAGGTCATATTATGGCAGACAGGAACACAGTAATTACAGATATCACCAGCCTAGAAGTAATTATCAAACTAGACCACCTGGTCACCCACAGTACAGAGGACACATCATAAGTTAGGTTTAACTAACAATCGTCACAGAACAAATAGCGGACCAGAACAGTTAAACTGGAATTATCTGTTTTAAATGAGGCTAAGCCAGAGAACAGTGTTAGTAGGACCCAAAACCTAGATCCAAATTTTACAGTTATTTGCAGGAACAGTGTATTTTAGACACAAGAAACAGGTTTAACGTGCTTTTAGATGAAATGGATAATACGAAAAATGATTATGATTGGTCGTATGATACTTCATTAGAACCAATTGCTGCGGAATTCACGGGTGAATTAATGGGAGTTACAGTTCAAATCAATCTGAGGTAGTTATTCAAACTCAAAACCAATTTAAAAATATGACTGACATGCAAACAGTGAGACAACCATTAATATGTTTCTTAACTTTGAAACAAGAACCACTGATTTTATTGGAGTTTAGCAACAATGGGGAAAAGATCAAGGCACTTGTTGACACAGGCGCAACAAATAATTTGATATAATTACCAAAGAAGATGAAGAAGATATTGACAAATCAGAATCAAATGTCATTGTTGGATAAGCGAAATCCAAAATTAAAACAGAGGGAAAGGTGGAGATTGAGTTGAATTTCATGGACCAAGAGTTGATCACATGTCAATTTGATGTTGTTCCGTGTGATGCACTGAACTTTGATATTGTGTTGGGAATTGAATTTCTGAGAAGGAACAAGTTTGTCATTGATATGGCCAAGCGTAAAGTGTCTCGACATTTTGATGATGGTTCAAGGACCGATTACTACATCAACAGTGTTGGTTCATTGCTCGCTGTGATACATAAAGATGTTAAAGTATGTGCTGCTGAAAACGTCAAAGTGATCGATGGTATTACACCTGTACCAGTTTTTCCTAAAGTTGCTCAATGTGGTCTGCATAATGACAATAATTTATGTTTCGAAGGTAAACCTAAGAATACAAACAGAAAAGGTTTAGATGACATTTTTGATTTGGGTCAAGAAAAGTTAGTTGTAATGATGCACAGAAAGCCTTGAGAAAACTTGAATTGCGCAGTAAAAGAATGAGAACTAGTTAGGAGGGCTAGTACATTAGTGACATTAAAACCTGAGGAGTTAACTGAGCAAGAAGAAAAATGGACCATGGAAGAGATGAAACAAATTTTAGATATTAGAAATCAGAATACTGGAAAGCAGAAAAGCGAAATTTACAACTTATTAACTCTAACTGAAGGTGCATTATGTGAGACAGATAACGAGATAGGTTAAGCAACTGTAACACCACACATTATTGACTTAACCAATAGAACACCTATTAGGCAAAGACCACGCCATTTTGCAGATCAAATAAATCAGGAAATAGAGGGACATTGCGATGAGTTACGTAGGTTAGATATAACAGAACACAGCGACTCTCAATTCTCTTCCCTAGTAGTACTTGTAAGAAAGAAGGATGGTAGTCCTAGATTGTGCATAGACTACAGAAAAGTCAATAGTGTCACTCGAACTGAGGAATTTCCAATGCCAAATTTGAATGATTCAATTTACAGCGCACACAATGCCGATTATTTAATTAGGTTAGACCTTATTAAAGGGTGTTATCAGATACCACTAGATGAGGACAGTTATCAGTATACATCATTCAGTACTCCACACAACCACTACCAGATTAAAAGGCGCTCATTTGGATTGAAAAATTCAGGCATTGCATTTAAAAGAAAATATTCAAGAAATTCTAGCAAAGTTTTGTTTCAAAAATGTTATCGTACATATTGATGACATTTTAATCATGACCAAAACATTCGATGAACATTTAGTACTGGTTGGGAAATTTTTGTTGACTCTCCAGAACAACGGAATTAAAGTTAAAGTAAGTAAATGTGAGCTCTTCAAGCCATAAGTTACATTTCTAGGTCATGTCATCAGCAATATGGGCATAAAAAATCTCCTGAATATATGGAGAAAATTAAGAATTATCCTAAATCAACAACAGTCACTGCCCACCGACAATTTTTAGGTCTAGTTAATTTTCAATGTAAGTTTATTGATCAATGTTCCGTTATTGCTAAACCACTTTCAGAGCTTACTGGTGGACCAAAGGAAAAAGTGCTACTTTGGACACCTGACATTACTAAATCTTATGAAACTCTCAAAGCCTAATTATTAGAAGATGTAATCATATCTTACCCAAATATAGTGAAGGTGCTGAAAAATTGGAATTGTTTGTGAACGCTTCAGGAATAGGTGTAGGGGTTGTTTAGTTCAAAACCAAAATAATCAATATAAAACAATAGCTAATTCATCTATGACCTTCCCCCAGGCAAAGAAAAAATACTCAACAATAGAAAGGGAATTGGTAGCAATTAGATGGGGAGTCAGAACATTCAGACCATTCATTTTTAGAGTTCCATTTATTATATATACAGATCATAAGCCTTTCCTCTATCTTCATAATATGACTAATGAAAATTCCAGATTAATGCAAACAATTACTGAATTGGACGAATATGATTTCATCATTAAATATAGGCCTGGGAAGGAAAATAGTGCAGCTGACACCATGTCACGCATTGTTGATGTACCACCAGAAGGCCAATACAACAATTTCAAAAAAAGATTCTGAAATTCCCAAAGGATTTAGATAAATCAAAAATGTTGAAGGTTGGGGAAATTCTCTATTTGAGTCTATCATGTCAAGTTTAGATTACCTAAAAACTGAGTTTGATGATTTAGTAGTTTCAGAAAACCAATTTGAGCTGAGAAAAATTGTTTTAGATCACAGTTTAGAAAATCCAGATAAATTCAACATCAAATTTGGGCAGAAGTGAAAAGAAACGATTCAACGTAATGAAAACAGGAGGTCAAGTCTCAAGTGAAGAAGTATTACTCGCTGCTTGAGATCTTTTCCATCTAGAAATTTGGATTTATCATGGGATGCCTTTGCCTGTTGTATACAAAAAAAAATGATACCAGTGACGAACTTGTTCCTGTTATACATCTTCTGTGTATCTCAAATATTAGATTTAACCCTATGTTTTGTCCAAAAAAAAGATCGGTCTAAAGAAAAAATTGAATATAAAAATTATGTTATATTAAGTACAACGGAAATACGAAATGAGAAAAGAGATTACAGTGAGTTGAACGAAGAACAATAGAGAGTGCATGCTCCAGTAGCAGTGCATTCTGGTTACAAACTATGCATTCACAACTTGTCTCTGTATCCAGCTGTATTGTAGGTGTGGATGATACAAGCTTCTGTGCATTTCTTGACACCGGAGCACAGATAAGAGTTGAGTATGTAGGTGCAAGACGGCCTACTGGAGGAATAAGATAGGCGTTAATTAGGGGATGCAAGACGGCCTACTGAAGGAATATGACAGGCGTTAATTAGGGGGTGCAAGACGGCCTACTGAAGGAATAAGATAGGCGTTAATTAGGGAGTGCAAGACGGCCTACTTAAGGAATAAGATAGGCCTTAATAAGGGGGTGCAAGGCGGCCTAATGAAGGAAGAAGATAGGCGTTAATTAGGGGATGCAAGACGGCCTACTGAAGAAATAAGATAGGCGTTAATTAGTGGGAGCAAGACGGCCTACTGAAGGAACAAGATCCGCGTTAATTAGGGGCAGCAAGACGGCCTACTGAAGGAATAACATAGGTGATAATTAGGAGGTGCAAGACGGCATACTGAAGGAATAAGATAGGCCTTAATTAGGGGGTACAAGACAGCCTACTAAAGGAATTAGATGGGCCTTAATTAGGGACTAGAAGTTACGGATGTGAAGGAATTAGATATAGGATGATTATATCTTTGAACCTATTATCGAATGTAATTGTTATAAAGTATGTTATTTGTTACTGTGTCTGACTCAAGCGCTGTATATGTTAAGACAAATTGATCTTGTGGTCAAGTTAGTTACTGATGGTACATAGAGATACCATGAACGCAAGTTTTTTGTGAGTCGGCCGATGTATTTGTTAGGATTTATGTCATTTGTTAGTGTGTCTGACTTAGTCGCTGTATATCTCGGACATTGTAGTTATATGTTAAGACATTTACTCTTGTGGTCAAGTTAGTTACTGATGGTACATAGAGACTGCCCGGGGCCGGTGGGGAAGAGGGGAGAGGGCCAGACGCATAAGGTCGCCATAAATGCAAGTTTTTTGTGAGTCGGCCAATGTATTTGTTGGGATGTATATTATTTCTTGATATGACTGACTTAGTCGCTTGGACCTTATACTTGAAGGTTTATTTAGTTCTATTCTGGTCAATTGCTTATGGGGTGGCCAAAACGCAAGTAGAAGCGAGTGCTATAGTTCAACCGCAAGTGGTAATTAGCTATGACTATGACAATTAGCGATTTTATCTCTGGATGTGCGGTCACACAAAATTTTTATTTCGTGATATATGGTCCTCTTGGAGAATAGTTTTCCGTACGGGAAATTTCAGTTCCCTTACGGTATCTGGTTGCTTTCATTCACGATTGTTTACTTACGGATTATATAGATGTACCTTATTAGGTCTTGTCGACGCTGTATATGATTGTTTTGGAATATTTCGCACGGTACGAGGGCATGATATATATTACTATGTTTGTTATTAAATGACTCATTTGAATAGAAACCATTGTTTATACATGATATTTTATATTGTACGGTTGATACTATTGCTTAAATCCACTCGCTTTGTCGCATTTAATGTATATATTTTCATAGATTCGTCAGGATCCGATGTTAAGAAACAAACAGCTGCAGATACGTTCACGTAGTTTTTCAGATGATTTTTTTCTGTAGACAATGAAACAAGGTTTATTTGTATATATATAATAATGGATTTAAATACACATTCAGGTGAACAATTTTAGGGTTTTGGCACAACATTCACGCATTTTTGGAAAACATATCACTGATGGACAATCAATCATGGACAATTATATTTATTTATTTGATTTACATAGAATCATTTACATCGTTTTTATGGGTTTCGTTACAGTTCTTTCCAATGCATATTTTTTCAATTCCTAGTTAAATGGACAATGAGACAAGTTTATTATTATAAATTTTTATATATTTTATATATATAAGAGCATACAATGATTTTTTACGTTTTTATGAACATATACAGGATAAAACCTGTTGAGGTACACGTACTTTTATTATTAGGTCGACAACATACGCCAAAGACGGTCTCACCCGGCTTGCATCTCTTCCATGTTAAATCCAAGTTTTCATCGATTTCATTAGCCAAGGCACATCTCATAGTATTTTTAGTGACGGTAGATGTATTTTCAATGGATTTTTTGGTAATGTCCGTGTGGCCATAGGCAAGAGTTGCGCATGCGTCGAGATAGTAGCTTTTATTCTCAAATTTTTTGAGGCAGTTTTTGATAGTGCGTACAGTTTGGAGTTGGCATGCTTGCGCACGAATGTTGTGTATTGTCTCAAAGTGTGTGTTTGTTTTCTGGTTATGAATATCCCTGTATTGCTCATGTTTGATTTTGGATTGTGTCTGGTAATTGACCCCTTTAACAGCCGATTTTGTTGCGTCGGACTCAAGCAACATGCTGTAACACTTGGGTTGTAAGCAGATGATTTCACTCGGGTAGTCATGAGCTGTTTCGCTTTTCAGTAGTCCTTGCTGTCCTTTCTTGGATTCATCGAAAAGGGGGGGATTTTTTGGGATAGCTGGAGAAGTCCATGTATTCATGCAGGGGAGCTTGGCGCATTTCCGCTTCAATGTTCGTAACGCCTTTGAACTGGATCAGCAACGAGTCAGTATCCGAGTAGATGAGCACTACGTTGTCACCGTAGCGTGGCTTCAGTGTGTCATTAAAGAAGCTGTAGTCTTTTGCTTTTGCTTTTTCAAGCACGAAAAATCCAACTTGGAGTGGATGAACCATTCGGACATCTTTTTCTTCTTAAGGATCATGGTGACTTTTTCGGGGCTAATAGCGTAGTAGTTTTTTAGAAGCGGGTTGACAGAGTGTTTTCGGAACTTGTTGGGGGTGCACTGGGATATCATTTATACGAAAATATAACTTTTTCACACATAAAGTTCGACGTGAGCATCTAGGCGAAACATAAGTAATGACTTCGACCTCCCTCTCTTTATCAATGACGTATATTTATTCCTGACCTGAAGCTGTCGACTCGTCATATCGGTGTATGATTTATCATCTGGGTGCGGTTTTTTCTCCGATATATTGGTGTTCTAGACTATTGCCCTTAGTACACATTTTAGAAAAACGACGACCTTTAGAGAAGTGTATGCAAAACTTGTATTCCTATCCTTGAAACCAAAACTTTGTTTTTTAGTCTTCAGCGAGCTTTTTATGGACGCTAATTTTTTAATTACTAATACATGTTTATGACATCGAATCGTTTCAGATTTCTTCTTGCTATTATCAACATTTTCATTCTTTATATTACTGCAGATTTCCGAATTACTCATAATTCTCCTTGCACTCAAACGTTTGAGATATGATTCTCTCTCCTCATGTTTCATTACCAATAACTTTGAAACAAAGTCAGATAAACATTTAATTTTTATTGTGCAATTTTACACTTCTTATACTTGACATCCTTTCATTACCCCATTTGATAATTCGGTTCCCTTCAACGTTCGAGATTCTTCATGCATTTTATCCCGGTTTGATACCGGCATATGCCGGCATATGCCGGTATAATGTAGCTATATTCACGGTTTGATCCTGCCATATGCCGGCTTATGCCGGCATATGCTGGTATAATGTAGGCATATTCATGGTCGATGTCGGTATAATGTACGCATTTACACACATTTTTGTAAAAGGGTTTACATACACTGCCGGATGCATTAATACCTACGCAACCTAACCTAACCTATAGAACAACATCCCTTGCTGTTTGTTACAAGATATTTAATGGGCATCAACTTAAGCTATGTTATGTTAAAAGAAGTAATCATCCTATCCTAGACTAACCTAACAATATTGTCCGAGTTATACAGCGACTCCACTTGACTCTACATTTTGAAATATCCTTTGCAACTTACACCTAATTATTTCTACTTCGCAATCAAACTCGTGGATTTATGTTACCAGAAAGGTCGGATTTTTTCAATCTTAGGCGACATGATTCTCTCTCCTCCTGTTTCATTACCAATAATCTTAAAACAGTCAGTAATATATTTAATTTTTATTATGCAATTTTACACTTTTTATACTTGACATCCTGTCATTAACCCATTTGATAATTCGGTTTCCTTCAACGTTCGAGTTTTTTCATGCATTTTATCACGGTTTGATACCGCCATATGCCGGCATATGCTGGCAAATGCCGGTATAATGTAGCTGTATTCACGGTTTGATCCCGCCATATGCCGGCATATGTCGGCATATGCCGGCATATGCTGGTATAATGTTGACGTTTTCACGGTCGATGTCGGTATAATGTCGGCATTTACACACATTTTTGCGAAAGGGTTACCATAAACTGCCGGATGCATTAGTATCTACCCAACCTAACCTCACCCATAGAACAACATCTCTTCCTGTTGATACAAGATATTTAATGAGCATCAGCTTCATGCTATGTTATGTTAAAAGAAGTTATCATCAAAAAACTAACCTAACCTAACTTATGTACGAAATTCAATCATTGTTTTATACAATGCATAATACATATCTCCACTAGTCTCTACATTTTCGATCAATCCTTTGCAGTTTGATACACACATCCAATTCTGATCTAGCAAAACACAAAACATAACCTAACCTAACTTACACCTAATTATTTCTGCTTCGCAATCAATCTCGACTCATATATGTTACCAGAGAGGTCAGATTTTTCAATCTTAGATGGATTCAATGTTACAAGTGATTCATATTTGTTTCCATCATCATACAAATGGGCGACTTTATCTCATACTAGGTCTACCACATTTTTTCTTCAATTATCTCCTGTCATTTCATCCTTTGACGACTTGCACAATTGATTTGCCTTTTTTCTTTCCAATAATTTTTTCATAGTCTTCACGATGACAGCGTTTCAAATGTCTCCACAAGTTACTCGTGGATTTATGTTTATTCAATTTTATTTCTTTCTGGCATTGTTTACAGACCCCATCACCCCATTACTTCCATAACAGAATCCCAATATTGAATGAACATTTTTCTCATCGGACTTTGATTTATATCTCACCATTCTGTCACACATATAGAGCATTTATACATA
>SDVV010016131.1:0-14335 GCA_016164225.1 Gammarus roeselii
ACATTATGGTATCCATCCTAATAAATCGGTCCATTTACACAAACGAGCATAAACAGAATGAGCTTTTGCCTAGGGGATAGTCTAACTCCTCCTAAATATTGAAGAATGGTCGTACAATAAATATACAATACCCTAACAGTAAGACCAAATTTGTAACAAATCGTCTGTTCTATTTCTATAATAACCACGTCAAATATTGTATCAGAATGAAAGAAGATATATAAATCACTCTAAATGAACAAAATGTAACTGAATTAGACCTGAAATAATGTTCTATATTGTAGACACAAACGTAATGTATCCTAAATTGTATAAATAACCAACAAATTGCATTGAAGATGGAGATTCAACATAGAACCTACAAAACTGAATGACCTATACTGAATCTCACGAGATAAAACGAAGCAAGAAGATAAATTCTATACCATACCCAAAACAAAAATTAAACGTGATGAATGAGAATGAACAAGCATGTAACCAAACAAATAAGAAAAGTGAAAAAGATACAAAGACATGCAGGCGACGTAACTGAAACCTACAGTAAATACGGTATAGTACATACAAAATCTAATGAAATTAACCTCAACATCAGTCCATAACAGGGTTGAATTAACATCTCTTTTACTAAAGTAACCACGGTTTAATCGTAACAGATGTGTCATATATACATCTAAAACTACCACAATGATTCAATAACCTAGCAATTATGCCTAAAATAGCTTGCTACAGGGATGCTTCAAGCCTAAAATACACAAAAATGCCTAAAACTGTATCAGTTGACAGATCGAAATTTCAAAAACTGCGCAAATTTCAACATAAATCAATCGATCATTACTAAGTATATATAACATAATATTTTAACTTACAGTAAATCCATATCGTTCAGGTATTTTCGCTATTGGAAATCGCGTCAATGGAACAGTGATATAAATGTTTCAAAACTGGATAATGCAATATGGGGTAGATAGATTCTCGACCGTAGGTGCTGCATCATCCCAAAATACATACTTCATCTCGTCAAAAATCACACTAAAAATAGATACTATTCCTATAGATAATATATACATATGAAATAAATAGATGGGAAACACAGAACCTTGCCTGCAATCCTACCTTCAGGCTGTTACAAACAGGGGCCGTTCGCACACTAAGGCTGCAAATTGAGTTATAAGACATGCCTACCACACTGATCATATAAAAGAATATTTCGTGATAAATGAACATAACATATAAAAATATCTCAAGCCCCCACCGCTACGAACCCACCAATCAAGCATCGATTGAGTCAATTATACCACAATAAGATAAGAAAACACATGTATATGTCCACATAAAAATATAGAATTATAATCCATACATAAATATATAACGATATATACACTCACAACGTAGCAAACGTGCCACGGAAACAAATTTATAAGACAAGGAACAGGTAAGAGCAAACTCACATAATCTTCCAGAAACGCGCATCCAATTTTCTACCTAAGGGGGTTTCTCTACCGCATCAATTCCCCCACTCCAGAAAATTTGGAATAACACTAATCCTACCAGAACAGAATAAATATATATAACGAGCAACAGTTAGTGACCAATTATACTCCACTACAACCATCTGAAGGAGAAGAAACATATACATAAATACAATATATATCAAAATACAGTACAAATTAAAATGTTCATAACATTAACCTTGCCAATCAAGGCCGCAAGCCTGCTTCCATCCCGCCGTTCTCCCTTCCGTCCCCCCTTCCGGTCCCCCCCCCCTCCTCTCGTCCGTTAGCTGACTCGGGCACCAAACCAGTTCCGGTACCCTCCGCTCCCCGCCCTCCCCCATTTCTGCGCGAACCCCCATACGCTCGGTGAGTCAAGGCTGCATACTCCGCGTCCTACCCCGACCGGCTCTTTTATCCTATCTAATTCCTTCGCATTTGCGTTTTCGCGGTACTTCCTTCTACTCTTATCAACCATACACCTCAGTCGACCCAAATATCCCGCCGTACAGTTTTAGAAACCCTCCACAGAAAATAAGTGTTCGCTCCAGAAGAGCAGACCCCCTCGCCTTCCCACTAAAGCACTCACAGCAGCGACCACAGCAATCCTAGCAGACCACGCTCTACCAAAAATGGATGCTCCCGCGAACACTCTTGATCTAGGATTCCTGGGCAAATTCAAAGGCACGAACACCACGAAAGCTCTTGCAAACTACGTGACCCCTCTAGATCATCAAAGTCTGAGTGTGAACCGTCTTCAAAGTGAACAACATTACAATACTTCAGTGAAACTGTCAAGGACTCGGAAACAAGAAGGACGAACTACTATCCCTA
This sequence comes from Gammarus roeselii, assembly GCA_016164225.1. Taxonomy (NCBI): domain Eukaryota; kingdom Metazoa; phylum Arthropoda; class Malacostraca; order Amphipoda; family Gammaridae; genus Gammarus; species Gammarus roeselii. The sequence continues at coordinate 2,325 of SDVV010016131.1, forward strand.
ATCTCAACCCATAAGCCTTTGGTGATGGGTTTCCAAGGGGTTAAACTCCACGACGACGGAGTGGCACTCATGATCTACCAAAGTGTACGTCACCTCCCCCTCCCTCTGAGGATGGAACTTCAAGCCGCCGCAGTGAAGATATGCGTTTCGAGATAATTATCGATGAGATCTATCTAACTGTCACGACGCCACGACCTCGCGGAAGCACTAATGACTGAATTAACTCCCTCCTCCATACTCCTCGCTGGAGACTTGAAAAGCTATCATGAAATATGGGAATGCGTGAGAACAGACCCCAAGGAAGTGATTATGGCAAACGCCACTGACACTTACGACCTGGTTCCTCTCAATGACTGTCAACCTAGCTTGGTGTGCGTCTTCCGTGGTGTGAGGGTGTGTGTTGCCGAGCTCCACAGGCTTAGGAGAATTACGTCTACCCGCATGAAGATTGAACGTTGAAACTCTTCAAGAAGAATTATAAAGTCCCCATCGACAATATGGATATTATCAAGTCAGCTGAAATTAAATATGCATCGTACAATCAATGAAATATGCAACATCATCAGTCGTGATCTTCTGCGTAGTCTAACCGCCATATATTGAGTCGTTCGTGCGTACGTGCTCTAGTGGAAACTTCTCCCTCGACGATGTTCCTGCCCGCCTTCACCTCAGCTTTCATTTTCTGCTAGGAAAATGTGTAGAGGAGATTCTACATTCCACGACGTCGATATATCAAATGAAACAAGCGGCAGCTGAAAAATCATAGTCGCAGCTGCACAACATAAAAAAATAGATCCTACATAATATTGAAAAAGCCTCAACTCGTGCTTGAAATCTCGACGCAAGAACGCCAAAGCAGAATATCACACCCTCGACCGCTTGTGAGTAACCCTAAGTGAAGACAGGATACCCCGAACCGCTGCCTTCGCCCTCTTGTCTCTCACCGTATGCCGCGGCCCTTTAAAACAGACAGAGGCTTCAAACCTCTCAGGCTAAAGATTCCTTCGAGACTCCGTCCGCGACAGGACGTGAAAGTTACACACGAGAAATAATTGTCGCCAGTATTTACATTTTATTGGAAGCCGATCAGTAACCAGCAGCACAATTTAATACTTTGTGATACTTTTGATTGCTACAAAGCTTGGTGCATAACAATCGCGTCACTCTGCACTCTGCCATAAATCCTGCTCGTCATCTCCTGCACCCCACCCGCTCGTTAGTGGTACTCTCTCCGCCCGTTGGAATGACCATCTCCTGCACCCCGCCCACTCGTTAGTGGGCTCTCTACGCCCGTTGGAGGGACCATCTACTGCACCCCGACCGTCGGTTAGTGTGACGTCTCCACCCGTTGGAGGGACGATCTCCTGCATCCCGCCCGCTCGTTAGTGGGCTCTCTACGCTCGTTGGAGGGACCATCTCCTGCATCCCGCCCGCTCGTTAGTGGGCTCTCTACGCCCGTTGGAGGAACCATCTCCTGCATCCCGCCCGCTCGTTAGTGGGCTCTCTGCGCCCGTTGGAGGGACCATCTACTGCACCCCGCCCGCTCGTTAGTGGGCTCTCTACGCCCGTAGGAGGGACCATCTCCTGCATCCCGCCCGCTCGTTAGTGGGCTCTCTACGCCCGTTGGAGGGACCATCTCCTGCACCCCGCCCGTCGGTTAGTGTGACGTCTCCACCCGTTGGAAGGACAATCTCCTGCACCCCGCCCACTCGTTAGTGGGACTCTCTCCGCCCGTTGGAGGGACCATCTCATCCACCCCGCCCGCCCGTTAGTGGGTTTCTCTCCGCCCGTAGGCGGGACCATCTCCTGCACCCCGCCCACTCGTTAGTGGGACTCTCTCCGCCCGTTGGAGGGACCATCTACTGCACCCCGCCCACTCGTTAGTGGGGCTCTCTCCGCCCGTTGGAGGGACCATCTCATCCACCCCGCCCGCTCGTTAGTGGGTTTCTCTCCGCCCGTTGGAGGGACCATCTACTGCACCCCGCCCACTCGTTAGTGGGGCTCTCTACGCCCGTTGGAGGGACCATCTACTGCACCCCGACCGTCGGTTAGTGTGACGTCTCCACCCGTTGGAAGGACATTCTCCTGCACCCCGCCCACTCGTTAGTGGGACTCTCTCCGCCCGTTGGAGGGACCATCTCCTGCACCCCGCCCACTCTTTAGTGGGACTCTCTCCGCCCGTTGGAGGGACCATCTACTGCACCCCGCCCGGCATTAGTGGGACGTTTCCGCCTGTTGGAAGGACCATCTCGGACACCCTGCCGCCCGTTAGTGGGACCATCACCGCCCGTTGGACTGACCACCTCCTACACCCCGCCCACCCGTTTAGCCCTCTCCGTCCGTTGGAGAAAACATCTCCTGCACCGCGCCAGCCTGTTAGAGTGACCATCTCGCCCCGTTGGAGGTACAATCTTCTGCACACCACCCACCCGTTAGTGAGACCTTCTCCACTCGTTCGAGGGACCATCTCCTGGACCTCGCCCACCCGTTAGTGGGACCCTCTTCGGGTTCGTGAGTTAAATAAAGCAGAGCGAGCAACATTGCACCCAATCAGCCCATGAATGACCAGACGCTGCAAAGCGAGAAAGGATACTGAAAGCACCCACTTTTTCAGCAATACCTGAAGATACAAGAGAGTATTTTTGAGAAGTAGTTGCTAAATCAGTTGACCCCAACAAAGAGGCTCCGTCTCTGGGGCCAACGTGAAATACTATAACTGCCCTGAGGCATTGTCTCAATTAACCAAACTAACCCGGGAAAACCAATTCTCTGTCTCCAGGAGAGTAATAGATTTCCTGCCTCGAGAAGGCCCAAACCTACGAGGAGGTCATTAGGCTAGGGACCTCGGGCCGAGAGTAGAGGCGGAGATCCTCCTGGAGATAACATACCAAAGTCTAATTTCTTCTTCTGTGTCTCTTTTAACAAACTAACCTTGGCTCTACTTGTGATCTGAAGCGTGGGGAAGCTGCCTCAATTCGGGAAGCTGTTTTTGAGGTTTTCCAACCCTAAGAAGCCACCGGACAAGTTAGAAGTCTTTGAGGTACTGCAGAGGAGGCTGTAGCTCCCCTTGACCGGGATCCGTGAAGTAAAGAATGGATTCAACGCGTTCACGGAGCGTGAACAGGACGTCGAGAAGATGTTGACTGACACAGCTCGAGCCACACTGAACCAAGTTGGCCTGGTTGCCAGTCTTCTTCCGAAGAAAAGAGCTCAGCGCTCGGTGATCTGCCGACAAATTGACTGCTACGTCAAAGGACACTCCAGTGACGAGCTCAAAGAAGAAATAGAAAGGAGTAACAGGAACCTAGAAGTATCGGAGGTTATTAAGTTCAAAAACTATACACACATATTCAAAGTGGAGTTCACCTCTTCTGAGATGGCAAGGTCGGCAGTGGAAAATGGCTTCCTGTGCTGTCATATGAAGATTTCGAGCTCGCAAATACAACAAGAGAAATATACTGACCTCCTGATGTGCTTCAACTGTTATACTTACGAAGACCACCTGACAAAGGACTGCCCGACACCGGATGTGGTTAGATGCTCCGAATGCTCTGGACCCCACAACTTCAGAGACTGTAAAGAGGAAATAAACAAGTGCCCATGAGCTGTCACAACTTCAAAAACTGTAAAGAGGAAATAAAGAACAATGCCCATGAGCTGTCCGGTAAAGAAAGACCTAATCAAGAAGAAAATACAACAGAAGAAAGAGGATGAATCAACCAAACAGGAAAGCACCTATGTCAGAGTGGTGACCAAGGCTCTCTCCGCAGCCCAGCAACAGCAACAGGCAAACGTAACGGAGGGCCTAAAGGCAGAGACAGGAATTGGGGCTCTGGTGATGATTTTGGACGCACACGTGCAAAACATTATAGCCCCGGGATCCTACAACGAGCACCTGAATAAAACCCTGATAGCAAATAACATTCAGCCAGTTGTTTTTGATCTGAATCCCCAATTTGTCCAGCTATTCAAGCACGATATAATGAGGGATACTCTCTCAACACTGCGGGAAATACAGAGAAAAAAGAATGAATCGACATCAACAAGCTCCGGCACATTGACAGCGACGGGCTCGTCCGAATCGACCATCAAGGAAACAACAGAAGAAGTATTCCGTACAGAGAGGAGCGACAGCTTAACCGACCCAGAAGAAACACTGAAACGACACCTGGAAACATCAGCCATACACCTTCAACCAGTCATGACTGCGGAAGACTGTGAAGCAAACTTAGTAATAATCGAAGGAAGCGTCAAGAAGAAAGACCTAACAGCTCGAGAAGTGAAAAGATTATATGAAGGAAAGAAGCTGAAATTTGTGATGCAGAGCGACAGTGATTACAGTGAAGATACCCTGAAAAGGCTAATCATGGGGAGAAAGTGAATGGAGTGAGAAGTCACATCACCTCTTTGTCTGCGACAGAGCTCAAAAAGAGCATCAATGAAGAGGAGGACAGCGAGTCAGCCGCGGAAGACTGGATGAAACTTCGATCCAAACTGTGATTTATCCCGGTTAAATTAAAGTAATACAGCATAACGTAAGATCCTGGAACACAAACGGATTAGTACTAGCAATCAAATACCTGAAAGAAAATTCCGCTATAGTCCTGATAAATGGTCATGGCTGTGCAAGTGGCTTCAATATTAAGCTCACTAATTACAATGTGGTTACGAGGAACACATTCAATGAGCAAAACAACAGAGTTGCAATTGCGGTCCGCAACAACATTCAGTGCAGAATCAACGAAAATTACCATTCAGACATGCTGAGTGTAACGAGCCTTGGGGACGTGGTGCTGGCAACGGCCTACGTCCCTCCACGAACAGGATATTCACACTATCCGGATTTTTACGCACTGCTGAGCAAGAAAACGTCGACTTACTTTCAAGGAAATCTGAATGCCCTCCACATGCGCCATGACATTGCCAACGATAATACCACAGGAAGCCAGGTGATTCAACTCATCGACAGGGGGTATGCAACCCATGAGGGACCTTTCTTCCCAACACATATTACCCACAGATCCAAGACCTCGCCAGATATAATCCTAGCAAATAGCTCTGTTTTTCACAACATTTATGCTGAATCGGGCCCTTTGACTCCCAGCGACCATATCCCTATAATTCTTACCATATCAACCAGCCCTATCCAGATTCCGATCGGGGTGAGAACAAACTTTGTCCGAGCGGACTGGGATAAGTACAGGGAAATCTTCAGGAAAGAGCCAACAATAGAGATTGGAAATACCAAGACGGAAGAGGAAGTAGAACAAGCCGTAACAAGGTGGACTCACAAGATACAGGAAGCCTCAAGACAGGCTATCCCTAAAACCTCCGTGAGAACCGTGCAACACTATAAAATGTTGCATCAATCAAGAGTCCTTCAACTGCAACAAGACGAACTAATGAGAGACATCGAGAACAGTGGACCGAGTTATGCCAAGAACTGGTACCTTATCAATCTTAGACACGGCATCTGAGACGATTTCAGGAGACTTAGGGGGAAGCAAGGAACAACATGATTGAGAGGACGGACGCAGAGAGAAACACCAAAGATTTCTGGACCTCCATAAAACACATGATCGGACAAACCACATCAAATCAAATAAACTACCTGAAAAATAGCAACAAAGAAGAGGTGTACGACGATGACAAGAAGGAAGAGATCTTCCGGAAGTATTGGCGAGAGGTATTCACGATATCAGAAAAGAAAAATAGACTGTACGATCGGCAAACAGACAAAATGGTGAACTCTTTCCTGAAAGAAAATTACAATAAAGTAACCAGCTACGCAAAGACTCGCGACCAAAACAATACCAGTCACCAGACTGGAAATAATTCAAGGAATAGCAAAATTCAAACAGAAATCACCAGGGCCAGACGAAATCCCAAAGAAGCACCTGGCAAATCTGCCAACAAATATGAAAGAAAATTACCGGCAAATAGAGAACGTATCATACTCAACAGGAAGTTTTCCCCAGCAGTGGAAAGTATCTACAATTATTTTTATTCCTAAGCCTGGAAAATTCCCAAAAGAACATGTTAACTACCGACCAATATCCTATCTAAATGTGCCCGGAAAACTATTCGAAAGAATTACTAGCGACCGACTGATGACCGAGCTGGAAGATAAGAACAAAGTGAACGGGCGACAACATGGATTCCGGAAGAAACGGGGGACCGGGACAGCCACAGCAGTGCTATATGAGCTCCTGGCAGTGGCCAAATCCAACAGGATGAGATGCAATGTGGTGCTCCGCGACATAAGCCGAGCATTCGACAAAGTGTGGCACGGAGGACTGAAGTTCAAGCTGATCGAAAGCAAAATCACAGATTATCTTATTAGGACAATAAGCAATTACTTACAAGGAAGGAGAGCGAGAATCCGAATCGGCGGGTACCTCGGACCGGAGTTCGAGTGTGGAGAGTGGGGTACCTCAGGGGGGTGCCTATCGCCCACACAGTTCAGCTTCTTCACGCATGACATCCCGCCACCATCCGGACAAAACGAAGCAATAATCTATGCGGATGACGTCACACAAGTTATCAGAACAAAAGGTGGAGAGAAGATGCTGGCAAAGATTACCGAGAGGGAAATCAAAACGCTCAATGAATAAGAAAGAAAATGGAAGATAAGAACGAATGACACCAAGTTTCAAATCATACCAATAAACAGAATGAAGCTAGAGAGAGTGAAAGTGGGAGACAAGACTTAGGAATACGAGAAGGAAGGCAAAGTACTCGGAATGACACTGACAACAAATGGATTCGTCCGACATTGCCAGAATAGTCAAGTTGGCAATGGTCTCACTACGTCATATATAACCGATTTAGAAGCCTCAACAAGAAAATAAAAAGGAAATTGTACACAGCTATGGTGAAGATGGTGCTGACATACCTACCGGTACCATTACACACAGGGAGCCCGACCCAACTGGAAAATATGCTGATTGTCCAGAACAAAGCGTGCAGGTGGATGGAGGATATTAGCCTAATGGAGCATCGACGGAATTCAGAAGTCAGCAAAATAGCCGAATTGGAAGCAATTAATGTATCCATGCACAAACGAGCCAACAAGATATGGGAAAATATAGAAGAAATGCTCTTAATAGCACCTGTGCTGAGAGCAAGACTGGAATATGATTCAGACAGAACTATTAAGTTGCTTCCATCCAGTAGGAAATTGGCGCAGGGACCTTGTCCCGAGCCAATATACTAAAGTACACTAGGCAATGGGTAAAATGATAGTAACGGAAATGATTGTAACAAACAGAGAATAAAGTTACAAGAAGCAGATGAAAGAATCTAGAATCAAGCTTAACAAACTCATGGGGGAGAGGGAGGACAGTTGGGACGCTTGGGACGCTTCCCGCGTCGGCCCCATATTAAGGGTTGGGGCGGGTCGCCTCACCGGGTGTCTAGACTGATCCTAGCAAAAATCGCAACTAACTAATTGAAAATAAACAAGTAATACGTAATAGTAATAGTAATAGTAATAGTAATAGTAATAGTAATAGTAATAGTAATAGTAATAGTAATAGTAATAGTAATAGTAATAGTAATAGTAATAGTAATAGTTATCGTAATAGTAATCGTAATCGTAATAGTAATAGTAATAGTAATAGTAATAGTAATAGTAATAGTAATAGTAATAGTAATAGTAATAGTAATAGTAATAGTAACGATCTCAACTGACAATCTACTTAGATAACTCCGTAAAACGGTACTTGGTTGCTGGTAGAGCCAGCTCTTTTATCTCCTACTCTCTTTCCTTTCACTCTTCTTTTTTCTTCATACACTCCTCTTTTTCTCTTCAACCTTATCGATAATCATCAATCAAACCCTCTCCACCCCCATCTCATTTACCCCGCCTGCCCGTTAGGGGGACCCTCTCCACTCGTTGGAGGGACCATCTGGCTGTCGAGCCGTCGCCTAAAGGAGAGATCATCTCCCTGTGAAGTGATCCTGTCCAGCACTACGCCCGCTCCTCAACCGTTTGCACGGGTGACCCAGAGAAGCACTCCTGAAGCGAGGTAACCTTCTACCTATGAGGGCAAGCAGGCTTTTCAAAGTTTGTCGAAGTTTCCGGCACCATAGAGATACTGATGATCAACGACAGAGTAGTCACATTTTTGCTGGTGATTGTTCCTTTAGCATTAAAACGACACCTGAACCAGTTTTAATTGCGCACAAACAGCTAACTATTCTCTTGTGCTAACAATTGGAGAATATCTTTCACTTCGTTTGGAAGTGTTTAAATATTTCCTACCCTTTTGTTCAAGTCGAGTCTTCCTCACATGTCTGAAAAATGATTCTCAGTATTAAATAAGTTTGTGTACGTTTCACAATTAATTCCATTTTGAATTTATTTCTATCAGTCTATTTCCTTCTAACACTGGTAGAATATATCTATCGCATCGTTCGGCGATAAATTTTATCTCATACACCAGGATTTGATTTTGATTTGGGCATTTCATTCAGGACAGTTAATTAAGGTTATTTTTCCCATGTGCTTCAATTTCTCTATCGGCTTTATTTCATGTCTTTCCAGACATCTACTTTTTGCTTGTTCGCTCTTTACCTTTTTCATGTATGCTCTCATGATCATTTTCTTGTGTAATTTATTTGCTGCCATCTTTTTTGCGGTTACTTCTAGAGTACTTTTGGAGGCCATCTGTGGTTTCAAATTTCCTTTGTCCAGCCGACGTAAAAAGTTTTCAAATTTTAATGCGGTCACTGGTTGGAAAACTTAGTTTCACTTACAGCACCTAAGTTAATGATCATAGGCTAACCGCATGTGCAAGCTGCTCAGCTGAATGTAACGCCTGTCTCAGTGTAGTTTTCCTCTCTGTATAGGATATGTTCTATCTGAGACGTGATGATTTCGGCAGTCCCTCTTGCTTGAACGAACAATTATCCATAGTAAATATAGGTGCAAAAACCGATTTCTAGAGTCACTTTTGCAATGCTGCAACCTTTGACTCAAGCGGCCGTACGGGGGTTTGCGCAGAAACGGGGAGCGGGGCGGAGGGTACCGGAACTGGTTTGGCGCGTGAGTCAGCTAACAGACGGGGGAAGCGGAAGGGGGGACGGAAAGGGGGAACGGCGAGCTGGATGCCAGGCGTTTGGCCTAGATTGGCAAGGTTTATGTTTGAACATTTTAATTTGTATTGTATTTTGATCTTAATTGTATTCAAATATATGTTTTTTTCTCCTCTAGATGGTTGTAGTGGGGTATATTTGGTCTCTAACAGTTGCTCGTTATATATATTTATTCGATTCTGGTATGAATAGTGTTATAGCAAGTTTTCTAGAAGGGTATGGGTGCGGTAGAGGAACCCCCTAGGCAGAAAGTTGGAATCGTTCCTGGAAAATTCGGTGAGTTTACTCTTGCCTGTTCTTTGTCTTATAAATTTGTTTCCGTGGCACGTTTGCTACGTTACGAGTGAATGTTTCGTTATATATTTATGTTTGGATTAAAATTCTATATTTTTTATGTGGGCATATATGTTTGTATTCTTATCTAATTGAGAGTATAATAGACTCATTCGATGCTTGATTGGTGGATTTGTAGCGGTTGGGGTTGGGATATTGCGCCAGTTTTGTTCATTTATCACTATATATTCTTTTCAGGATCAGTGTGGTAGACATGTTTTATATCTCAATATGCAGCCTTTGTGTGCGATCGACCCTGTATGGAACCAACCTGATATTGAATTTTGGGCGATGTTCTGTGTTTTCCATCTATTTATTTCATATGTATATACTATCTATAAGAATAGTATGGATTATTAGTCAGGTTGTTTGCGGGTAAATGTATATTTTTCTTAGGATGCTATATCTTCGTTACGAGATTTTATCTACCCCATATTGCATTATCCAGGTTATAACCAGATATATCAGTGTTCCATTGACGCGATGTTCCCATAGCGAGAGTACCTGAACGATATGGATATACTGTAAGTTAAAATAGTATGTTATGTATACTTAGTAATGATCGGTTGATTTATATTGAATTTGATTTTTTTTTTTTTTTTGAAATGTTATCTCATACAGTTTTAGGTATTTTTAGGACAATTCAGGTTTGCATCTTCCACATTATTTCAGGCATAATTGGTAGATTATTGCATCATTTTGGTATTTTCATATGTATGTATGCCATTCTGTTACGATTAAGCCGTAGTTACATTGGTTAAAAAAATGTTAATTTAACCCTGTCTTGGACTGAGTTGAGACTAATTTTATCAGATTTTGTATGTACTACACCATATTTACTATAGGTTTCAGTTGTTTCGCTCGTATGTCTTGGTATCTTATACACATTGGTTGTTGTTTGGTTACATGCTAGTTCATTCTCGTTCATCGTGGTTTTAATGTATGTTTTGGGTATGCTAGAGAATCCATCTTCTTGCTTTGTTATAACTCATGAGTTTTAGTATAGGTCTTTCAGTTTTGTATGTCCTCTGTTGAATTTTCTTTTTCAATGCAATCAGGTGGTTATTTATACAATTTAGGATATATTACGTGAGTATCTGCAGTATAGAACATTATTTCAGGTATAATATAGTCACATGTTATTAATTTTTTGTGTTTTATATATCTTCTTTCATCCTGATACAATATTTGACGTGGTTATTATAGATATAGAACAGACGATTCGTTACAAACTTGGTCTTGCTGTTAGGTTATTGTATTTTTTTTATGGTAGGATCATTCTCCAATATTTAGGAGGAGTTAGAGTGTCCCCTAGGCAAGAAGCTCGTCTTCTGTATACCTGTTTGTGTAAATAGACCAATTTATTAGGATGGATACCATAATGTATTTATTACACTTTTTAATGTGAAATATAGTAGAGTAGAGCATCTTATTTAGCTATTTTTATATATGTTATTGATGTAGGTAATTTTTTCCACGATAATCATAGGAATGTATGTTTAAGAGGTGTAAGTCCGTACTACATCTCTGTGGAATTTTCGTAATCGAACCCTAGCAAGTGTATATTGTAACGTTTAGAAAACGATTTACTGGATCGAGGGGTCCTAGTGTAGAGGTGGTTTTCACTCTTTAGTTGTCATTTTGGAGTTCATCCATGTTCAATGTGAATTATGTATGGCCTTGTCGATGTCGACCTTAAGTCCCATGGATTTGCTAGTTAGGTTACGCAACAAGCTGCTCATCGTTGTTGTGGTATACTTAGATTGTTATACAGATACAGATACAGACACTAGGCCGCATCCCCCAAAAAGGGGGGTGGCCGACGGCAAGGCACACCTCACACCCTCATACGCTCACACTGACACAACTTAGCCCTTTTGTGCTAAAGGGTCCGGCCGGTAGCCCTCCAACTTACACTCTGGGTCACGAGTGCAGTCCGAGGATCCGTCGTCAGCAGCAGGGCCCGACAGTTTTCACTGGTTTACCCCCGCCGCGTCTTAATGGCCGGGCCTCCCCACCCACAACCATCCCGACAGCGGGATGCCAAAGGCGGGAAAGCACATCAGAGCAGCTTCAAAATCAACCATTCAAACCATTCTCCACTCACGCCTGTTTATTGCACGCTCTCTCGCCACCTCCACATTCATGTTTCTCCTTCCCGACGCCTGCTTCAGATCATCCATCCACCCAAACTTCGGTCTACCTCTAGGCCTGCGACCACTCTCCTCCGCATTCATCACCCTTTTCACCAATCTCCCTTCATCTATTCTCTCCATGTGCCCAAACCATCTCAGTACACGCGAATCCACTCTGTTCTCCAACTTCTTCACCATCCCTGTTCTGATTCGAACCACGTCGTTGGTGATCCGGTCTCTCAGCGTTACTCCAGCCATGCTCCTCAAACCCTTCATCTCGAAAACATTCAGCCTTCTTCTCTCCTCTGCTCTCCCCCCCCCCCCAAGCCTCATCTCCGTAGAATACAGTTGGGACAACAACACCCTCAAACAGCCCTCTCTTTGCTTCCATCCCCAACGTCCTACAGCTCATTACACTCTTTAGTGCACCCAACACTTTACATC
>SDVV010016132.1:0-14335 GCA_016164225.1 Gammarus roeselii
ACATATAAACATACATATATATATATATATATATATATATATATGTATATATATATATATATTTACATATATATATATAGGGTGGGGTGGGGTGGTGGTATTTAGGAAAATTTCAAAGTGTGCACATGACTCGTCTTTATAATATTTATATCTATATTATATACCTGTACACTGGTATATTTAATAAATTAAATTTCACTCCCAAGTCAGAGCATCTAGGCTGTACTGTGGCAGGTTGATATCCAGGCAGGCAGTCAGGACTACTGCCTGTTTTGATCCCTTCACAACTGTGGTGTGTCGAGTACTAGGGATAGGTGCAAGAACCGGATGAGGCATGCGGCCTTGTAGATTTTATGAAAAGTAGGGCTGCAAGAACCAGATGGGAGGAGAGGAGTGACAGGCAAAAAAGTGACTGTCGCCCAGGTGTCACAAAATCATACAGCAGTTCTGTTAGTCACAAAATAAGCTTACATTTTATCTGCTACTGTCATAGGAGGAATCTTTATGTGTGATAGGAACAGTATGTACTGATAGCAGTTGATTATTCAGCAAATAGGAAAACAAAACTGATTTCATGATAAAGTTAATGGCAGCTCTCATCACAGTTGAATACAACTACAAGTAACTTTGGTCTTTAAAAGACGAACATTACTGGCAGAGTTTGTCTTATAAGATGAATGTTACCAGTAACGTTCATCTTATAAGACAAGCATTATTGCTGGTGATGTCTGTACCAAGAGTTTCTTTTCTAATAGCCATCTGCCCCTATTGTTAGTACTAAAAATTTAGACTTCGGCACTTATGCGTAACATAGGACTGGCTTGCTATGATAATGGAGTAGATTTCAATTACAGCTATTATTGAGCCATCAAGACTATAATAGAAGAAGAAAAGAACGTTAGTCCTGGGAAAATTGAGCAGTTCTCAAAAATCCACAAAAACTTTCACATTTATCAAGGAAAGGCGCATATTGCATTTCAGACTTTATGACTGTTAGAACATAGGAAGAAAACAGCACTTAGTTCATACTATAACTTCCAAAAATAGGTAGACTTTCAGTGAGCATAATTTTTTTTTTCAAACCTACCTTCAGAAAAAAACATAGCTTCAAAACTAGTGAAGGTAGCTCAATTCTGTAAACATATTCAGAAATGAGACATTCTTCTGTTTCCAATGGTGTAACCCACATTAGTTCAAAGTAAATTTGGGTTTCTAAGGTTGAGGATGACACGTGGGATGAACCTATATACATGAGGTATTTACAGTTCTTTTGTGACTGTTAGCCTACTTTTTTGACACACCCCACAAACTTTGAAATGTAGGAACACCTATACAAAGTATAATGGGGTGGAATGGTGGCATTAACCTGGGGTGAAATGGTTGCTACCATTCCACCCCATGCAGTAAATGTCACTTCTTTACATAGAGGGGATATTCCTAAATACCCTCAAACCTGTCGGGTTACACATTAGACTATGGGCTTTGATTTGATATTGGTCGTTCTAGTTTTTTTTCATCAGGAGCCCAAAGTTGGTAACATAATTTTTTTGGGAAGTCAAAAATTTGGGTTGAAACCACCAGGAATTTGATTTATAGGCATAATATTGGAAAACATTGCTCAATAAGTTTGATAGATGAAGGATAGATCTTGGTCTATTAACTAACAGATATGAAAATTATCAAAAATTGGCAAAGATATTTGTAAAAAAAATGAAATGCCACCATTCCATTCCACCCCAGCCTATATAAATATGGTGCTGGCTCTCAGAAAAAAAAAATCCTGTCTTTGGTGTGCCCCCCCCCCCTTCAATTATTCTAACCTCCATAATGCAAATTTTCTTTGATCAAGGATTTCCCTCAGCTAACTAACCATGTCATATTTTTTTTACCTTTAGTTAACAAAAACGCTGTTCTTAAAAAACAAGGTCTCTAAATAACCACATGCATCATTTGAGCTACTTATCAAGCAGTTCTAAATCTATATAATAGATTTTATGACATAGATTTAGAATTCCAATGGGTTTTTATTTTGATTCTTTGTTATCTTTAAAACCCAATGTTTCTTTTAGGAAGCAGTTTGGTATTTTCAAGATTTTTCATAAACCATTAGTATAACCAGAAAAGTATATTAGGAGAAAATGTTAAATGGTGGAGGGTGTAACAACAATTTTTCGTAGATTTTTTGTGGGGGAGTGTTTTTTGTGGACATGCTTTTTTTCCGCTTTTGAGGGGGTGGGGAAGGGAGGGAAGGAAATTAAGTAGGCATCCATAAACTGAACTGAAACCTATTTAATGAATGGCCTAACATATATTGAAAAAAAAAATGGAAAAAGTTATGGAAAAGGCATTGTGTGGTCTTGAAAATAGATAGAAAATGTTCCAAGAATGAAAAACTTTGAAAAAAAAAAAGTCTGGATGGAATGCATTTTTTTGACAAATGCTTATGAACATAGAAATGGTGTAAATTTCTTATATTAAAAAATCCTCATAACTCTCAAGCATAGGAGTGTTTTGTTTATTGACTTTCTGCATGTTTTTTTTAGAGGCCAGCACAATATATATATATATTTATTCTTACCTTTTTTAACTTTGCAGCCCCACAAGGACCCAGCATACCCAGTACTCTGGTGAACCGTGCCAGGAGAGGCCAGCACAGCCATGCGCGCCAGCACCTACAAAGACTTTGCAGAACAACAAAGAGATGCTTGAAGGGATGCGCAGCATTAGCTTCCAGAGAACAAGCCCAAACCACTTCCATGCAAACCCAAAGCACAACTACAACCTTGCAGAAAACTACAAAAGCAATCACATACATGTAAATAAAAAGAATAGAAACAAGCAGGACAAGTACACAGACTTGCCAACACGACTGGGAATGTAAGACCCTAGCACTCAAACAACTTATTTGCCATAAACTCAGCCAACCCTGGATTGAAAGCAGAAATGGTAGCAGACTCAACAACAACAGCAGGCAGCTCATTCCATATCCTGATGCATCGAATATTAAAAAAAACTCCTTGCCACATCCACAGAGCAGTGGGGCATCAAGAGTTTGTGCTGATGTCACTGCGTCCTACCATCAAGCAAAATTTGGAACAGAATGGACAAATCAAAACCCTCAGTGATAGAGAACGAGATTATACCAACAAGGCCAAAACAGCACAATGTGTATGAAAGCTTGAATCACAACTTTTGTTGTGTTGGATGGCCTAGTGCACTGCGTGCTGGTCTCGCATACCAGCGACGTCGGGTTTGATTCCCGGCTACGGACTATAGGTTTTTCCGATGATGACATCACTGTGATAATTTGAATAAGTCCACCAACAATATTGTTGGTATAATCTCGTTATCTATCAGCTTATGCACGGTTACTGTGCTATATATACAAGCAACACAGTGGTAACAGAGGAGCGTGTTAGTCTAGCCAAAACAGTACAATGTGTACAAAAGCTTGAATCACAACTTTTGTTGTGTTGGATAGCCTAGTGCACTGCATGCTGGTCTTGCATACCAGCGACGCCGGGTTTGATTCCTGGCTATGGACTATAGGTTTTTCCGATGATGACATCACTGTGATAATTTGAAATACTCTCAGTGTTACAATGTTACCGGGGAACATAATGTACAGCCCAAACCATTTCTGTCTCTGCTTCACTATAATTATTCACTTCCAAATTGTTCATGAATTAAGCATTCACGGTCTCATGTTTTTTTTTCACTCGACTTAACATCATTTCTGTTATTTTCAGAGCCTTTGCCCATTCATTATATTTGCCAGTATTTCTGTGTACCCAGACTTGTTTTCAGAATAATATCAGCCATTCCTCAGTGAGGGAACTCTCTCACCTAGGTAAGTGCATACCTAAATTTTTTAGCTTTGGTTGCTCATGGCGGGTAATGAACAGTTTATTTGATTTGTCTTAATTTCTGTCATTTATTTATTTAATTTATTATCAACCTAATTTCCATCTGAGCATAGATCCATTAACTTTGATATTCATTAACATTATTGATTAAACCATCAGTGATGACCTTCTCATTATTTTTAGCTTTTGTTTACAGTAAAGTTTTCAGTACTTCATTGATGGATCTATGAGATATTCAGTTCAGCTTACTATTTTACTTCATTTGCATATGATCAGTATTATTATTTATTTGCTATTTATTTGATTTGTTCAAATTATAATTTGCTAACTTGATTTACAAGCATTTCATTACACAATAAGTTATCACTTACAGTTTGCTATTGTTATTCCCACTGATATTTTGTGCATTTGTTGCATTTTCTTGAGTTTCCTTGTCTCCCCATTTGCTTTCTTTTGTGTTAGCATACACTTGCATGTTGGATGGCATATTGGAAACTTTTATCTAAGTTCTATCCATCCCAGACACCCTGTCTTGCTTCATTGTAAATAGTCATTACTTCATGATTAATAGTCCAGTCATCCACTTTGCTAGGAACTTAAAAGTTCCTATGGCTGAGGCCACGTGAGAGTTACTGACTCCAAAAATTATGTAAATACTGTGTTATCTGTTAAAGTCTTTCATATGTGTGTACCAGGTAATTTAAGGCTTCTGGTGTCAGTGGTCTGCTTGCATACATTCAAGAATCTGTGTTAGAACTATCCCAATGGTTCCCTCTGGAAAGGATTGACAGGTCAGTTATTCACATATTCATGATTCCCTTTTAGTACCGTTTTCCACTCAAGACAGCTGATCCCCACCTGTCCATGCTTTCCTCTCATTTCACACCTAATCCCCTTCAGCATTCAGCCTCAACAATCCTGTCTCACCTCATTGTCTCCCAGTCTACAGAGTATGTCATTTAATTGCTTTATATTCTTTCATGACTGTCCTTCATTCTTCCACTTATAATAGAGCCATACTACAGCAATAGAGACAAAGGGCAACATGTTTGTCTCACCTGTGTGAACCTTGGTCAATGCCAAGGGTTACACTGGAATCTCCAACGAGATGTTTTTTCACTTTCTGCAGCATTTTTGAGCACAACCTTTTAGCATGTCTTTCATAGACCAATCTCTCACAATTTGTGACACATCTCCCTCACTACAATTTCACACAAAGCATGGACAGGTTGGTGGTTCTTTTGTGTCTTCAGCTGCTGCAGCTGGTAATTCTGGAATGGCGTCTTCTGTCTGCCGTAAGTCCCTTAAGATTGTGGGCCTGACTGGTGTAGATGAAGAGCAAAGTGTGCCACTATTTGCCTCCGCCATCTCAATCCAGTCTCTGCTACTGCAGTTCAGCCATCCCCAGGTGAGAGCTGACCTCATCAATGGGCACTTTGGGATTAACATGAACCCAAATCTTCTAGTCAAGATCCACCAACTGCGTTGGACCCTTCTCCCCCGTTGGACTGCTTGACCTTTATTAGCAAGTGTTGAACAGAATAAGTCTTCCACCTTACATCTTGGTTGCTCATCAACCCGGACCCATCCCTCTTCATTCTTGGTGAAGATGAAGCCAAGACCAGCCTCAGCTGCCGGGAGTGGTTCAAACCCCTGTCGGCCATTGCTGCTGATCAGTACTGGTTCAGAGTGCCCCCAGAAGATTGCTGCACTCACATCCTCTTGGTTCAGCCCAAGGATGACCTGTCAACAAGGGACAAGAACCCTTTTGTCAAATTCCAAACTAAGCCTTTGACAAGTCCTCAGTGCATCAGTGGCCCAATACTGGACTGGACTACCCATCAGAAAGAGAAGACTAGTATTCAACCAATTAAGGAGAACCTCATAAACCTCAAAATAGATGAAATCATTATATCATCACGTGGTGACTGATTCAGATGCAGAGTGCTGACCACCTACAACATCGTCTCCAAGGCCTGCCCGCATCTCATATTGGCGTGATCATTGCGACATTGTCACTCCACCGGTGTTTGATGTGACAGGACCTACCTCTCAGAGATTATCTGTCCATCTATGAAGAGTACTTCAACAAGAAGTTCAATGGGACCTAATTTGATAAGACCCAGGAGTTGTCCAAGTTCCTAGCCACTGAGCTCTTGGAGGTCTACCAAGTGAAAGGAGGAAGAAAGCTGAAGTACATAGAGATGAAGAAGGAACTATTGGAGTGGTATAGGAAACAGAAGATTGGTGGAAGATCTTACTGGAGAGAGCAGCTGGAGAGGACAAAGCCAACTGGAGAAGCTCTCGACATCTACGGCATGCAGCCTGCAGAGTTGGCTCCGAAAGCTTATCCCAAGGATAGGAAAAAAAGCACTAAGCACCTCAGAAAGCATTTTCTGGCAAACATTCCTTTGGTCAATTTGGAGAAGATTGTTGACACAGAGAGTGTGCTTTGAGCAGCACCTGGTCAGGTAAACAAGTACCTGCCTTTTTCCAAGCTGCTTGAGATTGCCAGAGACCTGCATATGAACCAAGCTCCAAAGAAAACTTATGTGGACTCATGACAAGGAATACTCCATCTTCTATCAATCTTGCACACCATGCGAGCCGTGAGATGAGATAGAATGCATTTTTGTGTCAAAGACTTTAATTGTGAAAAATAAGCAAACCCTGGCAAACAGATTTGAAAATGCTTTTCCAATAAAAGGCACTACTGGCTTCCACAGAATTGTTCCTAATGGGAAAAACAAAATAACTGCATAGCAGACATCATATGATGATTCACCTTTAGTCTTTATATTGAGCAAAATTGCAGTAGCATCAACCGGGGTGACTCCCCGCATTTTGTGCATACCTTGAAATAACTCAAAAAGTATGCGGCCAAGAAACCTTGTATTTACTGTGTGTATAGCTACTATTATAACCATGGAGCACCATACGTTTCAACATTCTAGGGTTAATAAAAAAAAGTTATTTACAAAAAAACGTGCAAGCTATGGCCCCTAATCGGGGGTGACTCCCCGCACCATACGGGGTGACTCCCTGCACCCTCCATATATCATTAATTGGAATGCAAATTAAAAGTTTGAGAGTACCAATAGATAGAGCATGCTTATAATAGTATATATCAGTCACTTAAAATAAAATTTTAGGTAAAATATTACATCTGACAGGTCTTTTTTGTGCTCGTCTTTTGCTGCAGTCATGCTTGACTGTCGAAGGAATGATTTTTTTTGGCTTTACAGCATTAAATAAAGTTTTTCTTCAATAATTGCAATCTAACTTTACCCTATGTCATTTCTCCTCATCCTGAACTAATTATGACCCAAAAGTATTAGTAAATTAGGGAATATTACAAAAGAACGATCTTTTTAATAATACTTTATGATAAAACAGGTAAAAAAATTATCTCTTTGATTCTATAGCAAACTTATTGCATTAACATGAATACAAGTCATGCTAGGTAGGGTATTTTTATCTAGATATGAAAATATAGTGAAAAAAATCATTCCTGGGCATTGAACATAAGTCAACACTTAGGCCTAGACTTGTCCTCATGTGTTATAAACATCGGGTCATTATAAAATTAGTTACGCATTTTGAAATTAGCTGTGGTATCATTATTGTGGGTCATTTACTTCCAGATGTCTTTACATGTGTGTAGAATTGCATTTAATTACTTTTCATTGAAGAATATATCTACAAAAGTTTACATTTCTTCCCAAAATCCTTCATACGCAATGAACTACAACATATTCCAAGTACCACCACCAAATTTGGCCCTAATCCAATGGAAACTCTAGGCACAGCATCAAATTTTGCGGAATGTGTAATTTTCCAAACCAAAATTATCGAGGACCTGAAAAACACACCTTCACTTTGGCAATTTTTCATAAATTCTGTGTGTGAATCAAATTTCTACAAGTAGCTGACACTTCCTAACAAAAACCTGCTCTTCCAAGTCCTGTAGTCGAATATTGTGATTTCCAACGTTTTGGTGTCCAAAAGGGGGGTGCAGGAAGTCACCCCGTGTTTTCGACTGCAAGAGCCAAGAGTCCAAAATGAAGTAGAATACACGCAACGCAAATACATGGCCTACATTTTTGACAGAAAATTATGGTTGGGCATTATTGAAGAAACCTTGAAGAACCATGGCAATTACAAAAAAAGCTTTTTACATTCCTACTAAAAACAGTCCCACATCTACACCTTTCCTGAACATCGCGATGAATGTTGGATTGTAAAAGATGATATGTTTTGCATAATGGCTAGCCCAAGCTTTGTTACGCATATTATGATATGTTATGGATTCGATCCTAAGAATATAAATAATGCAAATTGTTTATTCAGGTCCAAGTCAACACAATAACTTAAGAATGCATAAATGAATCAATGTGAAAGATATTCAAAGTCTTAACTATAGTATATATATATATATATATATATATAGACCCAAATTAACAGTATTTTCATTACTTCAGTGCTTTCACAAATGTCATAGAAACATTTATGGCATGACTAACTTTTTTATATGGGTTGGCCCTGGGGGGTAATGGACCCCCAAACTTTAAAAAATATTTTGAATAAAAAATATCAGTTCTAGCTAAAAAGTCATCTCGGCAACTCTTGTTTGTCTTGCTTTTCTCTATTAAAAGCACTTTGTTTCAAATCTCTAGCTCATTAGGTTTGCTGTGTCCTGGGCATTGATGTTGATCTGACTGAAGTGGTCAAGATAGGTGCTGCCGGTTTGTTCAGAGCAAAAGTGGTCAATGATGACTCCAGGCACAACTTACTGTCTCAGGTCCCTAGGCTAAGGAGCCTGGATGATTTTAGGAGTCTTTATTCAAAAGGACCTTACTTAGAGGCAAAGGGGTGAGTTGCTGGCTTGGAGGCAAGCTCTCAATGCATCAGTAAGTGGCAGGGGGGGAAAAGGAGTGAATTCTTGGCAGCTACTGCTGTGCAGGGGGCTGGTGTCAGCGCTGGTCAGGTAGGGCCTGTCGTTTCCAATGTTTTGTCTAGTCGGACACTGGGTGGTGATGGTGGTGGTGGTCGAGGCGGTGACGGTCACGTTGGGGTGGCCGCGGTATCGCGCATTGGTGGCGGACTGTTCGTTGACGTGACGGTGTTGGTGCCGCGGCGCTGCTGATGGCCGAGGCGGTACTGGCGGCCGAGGAAGTGCTGGCGGCCGAAGAAGTTCTGGCGGCCGAAGAAGTTCTGGCGGCCGAAGAAGTGCTGGCGGCCGAAGAAGTGCTGGCGGCCGAAGAAGTGCTGGCGGCCGAAGAAGTGCTGGCGGCCGAGGAAGTGCTGGCGGCCGAGGAAGTGCTGGCGGCCGAGGAGGTGCTGGCGGCCAAGGAGGTGCTGGCGGCCGAGGAATTGCTGGCGGTCGAGGAAGTTCCGGCGGCCGAGGTAGTGCTGACGGACGCGTTTGTGGTGCCGGAACCGGCCGTGGTCCTGGTGGTGGACGTCGAGGAACTTGGCTGGTTTCCATGCTGTCCCAGGTGGCCATGGGGATGGTGTTTCAAACTAGCCAGGCAGTCTTTGCAGATGGGTTTTACAATTTTGCAGTTGTGCTCTGTAAATTTGAATTCCCTTATGAAAAAGGTTGCTTATGTTGGTCATACGGTGCAGCAGTGGGACTTGTAGTTGGTCTGTGAGTGTGTCTTGGTTGACTTCATCAATGTCGTCATCCTTTGTTGATTTTATGTGGTTTCAGGCGGAAAATGTGATGGGGGAAGTGAAAAAGCATGAAGTGTGTTTTTATGTTGAAAACAATTTCAAGTTAGTTCCAATTCAAGTGAGTCTTCCCAATGTTGCTGCCATTTCCCTCCTGGATTATGATGTTTCAGTTGTGGTGGCTTACTGTCTGCCCTCCTGTTCAGCTGAGGATAATGCTGAACTGATTGAATTCCTGCTGAAATTTTGTGTTGGTAGAGAGGTTGATTGTTCTTGGTGATTTTAACTTGCCTTTGTTGGATTGGTCTGTAGACATTTTTCATAATTATTTGCCTCCCATTGATTGGCACTTGATTGTTTAGCTCTTCATGGACTCACTCAGTGGGTGAGGAAAAACACTTTTATTGATTAGGGCACCATTCTTGATCTGGTGCTAACTAGAGGAAGATTGATTGTAATCTGTGGCAGTTTGGTATCCTCACCGGAGTGCCACCATGCCCCTGTCTAGGTGGAGTATTGCTTTCAGATGGATGATCAGTTGATCCTGGTTTGAAATTGATCATGTAGTCTGGTGGAAATAATAATGGTAGGAGAGAGGTTTTGACAGACGTTGATTGGCATTACGAGTACCTGTATGGCACTGTGGAGGAGAATTGTAATTTTTTTGTCAGTTATCCATTCTCTTGTTGACAGATTTGTTCCCACTCGAGACTCTGCTTTGCAACCAAGCTGGTTGCAGGGCCCTCCAAGGGTGTTGATGATCAGTAGATCTCAGGCTTGGGCACAGTACAGAAGCTTTTGAGGAGAGAACTTGGTAGGTGGCATGAGGAGGTGTTGTTGTCCTTGAGGAAATTTATTAGGATTAATGCTTGAGTACAGAAAATTTTCCTGTAAGAGCCAGTGTCTTAATGAATAAGAATTAGCCAACAACTTCTCTGTTGCTCCCAAGATGTTTAACTTGGATCACTCCTATATCAGAAACAGAAAGAAGGGCTGTTCTTCTGTTGGTCCTCTGAAGCTTAGATCTGGTGAGGTTGTTGCTGGTCAGAGAGACAAGAGTAAGCTGCTTGCAAACTCTTTTTTATCTGTTAGGTGGATGCAGATCTTGCCAGCCCTCCCACACACGATTTTTTCTTGGGAAATTTGGTGAAATTTGTGTGAGGACACTGTTAGCCTCCCAGGTTTTAGACAATCAAGATTAATTTTCTGCTCCCCCGGCTGATAGTATCCACCCTAGTGTTTTGAAGCACTGTTTTTGGCAGCTGTCATTGCCCTTGTCATTGAAATTTGTGAAGTAGTTAGGTCAGGGAGCTTTGCCAGGGGCCTGGAATAATCTCATGCTCTTCCTTCATTCATGTCTGGTGCAAGGAGCAGCCTCTCAATTATCAATCTGCGAGTCTCACTTCTGTTTGTTGTAGGGGCTGGAGAAGGTAATTGTCTCAGGTATTGTCTTTTCTGGAAGATTCTGGCCTTTAGTCAAGTGGCCAATTTGGATTCAGGGTGGGAAGAAGCACAGAGGATTAACTTTTGCTTGCTTATGGTGAGGTTGCTGATCTGGTGGATGTGGTCTTCCTGGATTTCTCTGAACCATTTGATGTTGTCAATCACTCTGTTTTGTTGGCCAACTGAGATGTGTGGCTATTCATGGGGATTGGATTTGTAGTTTTTTGATTGGGAAGAAAATGTGTCTTCCTGTGGGGGGAGTCATCTCTGACTTTTGGGAGGTGACAAGTGCAGTGCCCCAGGCGTCTGTGCTGGGCCCTCACTTCTTTCTGCTATATGTTAATCATGTTGCAGAGGGTGCGGTTTGTAAGTGGAAGGCTTTTACTGATGACTTCAAACTCTATTCGCATTTCTCATGCGATGTACAAGAAGTTGGCCTGGTGTGTGTCTTCTTGGGTAAGAGCTCTGAATTTGGTGCAGTCTGTGTCCTTGTCATGGAATCATTTGCTGAACATTGCCAAAGGTGTCTTAATGCGTTTCTACGGGGGTCTTCTTCAGTTGGAGCAGTTTGATGATGGAATTGCTAATTATTTCAATAGTGTGGTACTTGAGCTTGTTGATTCCTGCAGGGACTTGGGAGTGCTCATCAACTCAAGGCTGCCATTTCACCTCCATGTGATGAGTGTTGTTAGAAAGGCTTCCACTCTGGTATTCAGTCTGTTCCATTCTACTGTCAATATGAGTTCTGTTTTCATGGGGTCTTTGTTTATAATTCATATAAGACCCATCTTGGACTAGTGCTCGTGCGTGTGGAATGTGGGATATTTAGGGGATCTGAGACTTTTGGAGTCTGTGCAGAGGCGGTGGACCAGGAACATTTATGGGCTGGGTAGAGTGGATTATGGTGAGTGCCTCAGAGCTTTGAAGTTCTTTACTGTCAAGAGGAGGTTGTTATATTTTGATCTGGTGAAGTGTTGAAAGATTTGTCATTGTTCTGTAGGCTTGGGTATGTCTGCTCTGTTTGAGCAAGCTCCGGATATTGGCACACATGCTCATTCTTTCAAGCTGGTGGTTCTTTGGTGTTGGACCAACAATAAATGCAGATTCTTTTATCCTCTCTGTGTTGAGGTCTGGAACAGTCTACCCTGTAATGTGGTGCAGAGTAATTCCCTTTGTTGCCTTAAGGAGCAGCTTAACTGAGGAGGAAGAGTTGTGCTAGACATAAAAGGTTTGATTTTGTGTTTTTGACAGCTGTGTGCAATTGTTTACTGTTTTCAGTGTTTTCTGTACAACCTGTTGAGCGCAACCCAATCAGTGCCCTGTTGCAGTTTCGACGCCGTATTGTTCTTCAGATTGTTGAGGCGCTGAGGTATACTACCTTTCAGGCCCGCATGCCCAATTGGCGGGGCTGTCAGGGCTGTGGAGAGCAGCAGGCTGCAGAAGTGAGACACAAGGGTGAGAAACACATATATATATATATACATAGATAGCTACATGCATACACATATAACTACTATATCTATATATATATCTATATATCTATATATCTATCTATATATCTATATATCTATATATCTATATATCTATATATATATATATATAGGTATCAGCTACTTATAGAAATTCGATACGCGCACAGAATTTATGAAAAATCGCCAAAGTGAAGGTGTGGTTTTCGGGTCCCCGAAAATTTTGATTTGGAAAAATTGACGTTCCGCAAACATTGACTGTGACTAGAGTTTTCATTGGATTAGGGCCAAATTTGGTGGTGATAATCGGAATATGGTGTAGTTCGTTGCATAGGAAGGATTTTGGGAAAAAATGTAGTAAACTTTTGTAGATATATACAAATATACAACTGCGGGGAGTCACCTTATGTGAAAAAAAAATCGGGGGTGACTCCCCGCACCTATTTTGTTATTAAATATTTCTGTTTTTCTTCAATGAAAAGTAATCAAATGCAATTCTACACACATATGACATTTGGAAGTAAATGACCAACAATAATGACACCACAGCTAATTTTGATGTGCGTAACTAATTTTATAATGACCCGATTTTTTTAACACATGGTGACATGTCTAGGGCTAAGTGTTAACTTATGTTTAATGCTCAGGAACAAAATTTTTCATCACATTTTCATATCGAGACAACAATCCCTTACCTAGCATGACTTATATTCATGTTAATGCAATAAGTTTGCTATAGAATTGACAAAATACATTTTTTACATGTTTTATTGTAATATTGAAAAGATCGTTTTTACATAATATTTGCTCATTTACTGATACTTTAGGGTCATAATTAGTAACGGATGTGGAGAAACGACTTCCAATAAAGTTAGATTGCAATTATTGAAGAAAAACTTAATTGCAATTATTGAAGAAAAACTTAGTTTCCCGCGGCGAAATCGGAAAAAAATCCTTCGACAGTCAGGTATAACGGCAGCAAAAGACGAATATCAGAAACACTTGTCACAGACGTAATATTTAACGTAAATTTTTATTTTAAGCAACTGATATAACATAATATAGGCATGCTCTATCTATTGGTACTCTCAAACTTACAATTTGGGTTTCAATTATTGATATGGGGGGGGGTGCGGGGAGTCACCCCGGATTTGGGGTCATAGCTCACCGCACGTTTTATTGTAAATAACTTTTTTTTGGTCAACGATAGAATGTCGAAACTTATGGTGCTCCATGGTCATAATAGTAGCTATACACACCGTAAATATGAAGTTTTTCGGCGGCGTACTTTTAGAGTTATTTCAAAGTATGCGCAAAATGAGGGGAGTCACCCAGGTTAACGCTATATATATATGCCTGCCTGCCTGCCTGCCTGCCTGCCTGCCTGTCTGCCTGTCTGCCTGTCTGTCTGTCTGTCTGTCTGCCTGCCTGCCTGCCTGCCTGCCTGCCTGCCTGCCTGCCTGCCTGCCTGCCTGTCTGTCTGTCTGTCTGTCTGTCTGTCTGTCTGTCTGTCTGTCTGTCTGTCTGTCTATCTATCTATCTATCTCTCTATCTATCTCTCTCTCTATCTCTCTATCTATCTCTCTCTCTATCTCTATCTCTATCTCTCTATCTCTCTATCTCTCTATCTATCTCTCTATCTCTCTATCTCTCTATCTATCTCTCTATCTCTCTATCTCTCTATCTATCTCTCTATCTCTCTATATCTATCTCTATCTCTATCTCTATCTCTATATCTATATATCTATCTATATATCTATCTATCTATATCTATATATCTATCTATATCTATATATCTATCTATATATCTCTCTATCTATATCTCTCTATATATATCTCTATATATATATCTCTCTACATATATCTCTCTATATATATCTCTCT
>SDVV010016133.1:0-14335 GCA_016164225.1 Gammarus roeselii
TATCTCATTCTATAAAAAAATATCCATGGGGAAACAGTAGCAGACGGTTGAACTGCTCAATGTACGAAGACACTTATCCTTAAGATCGTTGCCATAGTGGAGCGGGGTAGTGTATCAACTTGAATTCAGGTAGTAGCCGTAATGTTACCCGTTCACTCGATGCACTATCTCTTATGCTCCCTTGGTTTCGAGGTAGAGTGTTGGAATACTGTCTTGGATGCCAGTGTTTAGTTTTTTATTTTGTTGTGGCACCACAACAGTATTATTTTTATAACGTTTTGATAGCGATTTTCCATTATTGGTCATTAAATCATTGGTTAAGTTTAAAAAAGCATGTACATAAACATATTTTCCCTATAACTCTTGTAATCTATGTAAAAGCTTTCATGTACCTTCTCTGACTTGCTCATAATTAAACAAGTGTTATTACGTCACCACATATGAACATTTTTTTTTTAATTATTTCGTCTTTATCAAACGATATGTTAACTCATCACCGAAAATGCAGTCGCGGCGCTTCATGCAGTGTGACTAGGGACTCGAATAAGTTCATCACATACCATCTTGATTAATGAAGGTTTGGTGACTCGTCCCAACACGTGTCTGCGAAAAGAGAATGCAGGCATATCTCTCTTCTTTGCAACACTGTAAGTTGCCTACGGAAGAGACTAGTCCGATTTAAGGCTAATATTTAATACTCTTTCTGCCTGGCGATCACTAGAATTACGAACATTTTGTGTGTTTAAGTTTTTTCACGATATTATGGTCATTGCTTTTGTTCACTGATGTCATCGAACGGAGCCCAAGGGGTTTATTGTTATCATTCTAAGCATCGCAACGATTCCCTGCAATGTTTTCTATTGCGCCTAAACAATTTATGCTGGCGAAATAACAAGAGAAGAAAAACCTAAGCTGTTTTTTCCTGCCCATCTCATGTGATTTAATTTAATAGTTATATTTCATATCAATGGTTAGAGGGAAGACATGATTTCACTAAGAACGGTTTCAGTTTCACACAACTCCTGCTCGAGTTCAAGAGCACACGTCTCTGATATCGCTCTGGGCTGAAGTTTGTGCACGCTAGTTATGGAGAAGAGTAAGACATGCAAAATAGGGCGGGACTTGCACATTGGGGCGTACGTCATAGACGGCAGTGGGCGGGAAAAAGCTGAGTTGGTCTATGTCAATTATGGAAAAAACTACCATCTACATCTATGATGTAAGTCACTTTGACGTAGCTTGGCTCTACCGCATACCTTATACATTTCAGTGAATAGACTACGAATTGCTTCGTGTATATGTGAGTCAGGAGCTTCCTGCTGTTGACCACTCTCTAGCTGGAGGAGGCGACTGTATGTCTGGTGAGTTAGATGAAAATCAGATCTGCTTGGAAACAAACTTCATAATATGTAACAATCATTTCAGACTAATAAATCCTTTGTATGTGATTGAGAGATCACTCATCCAATTTCTTTACATGTCCCATCCCTTGTGAAGGATATTATGGTCGTTTATATATTTTCACAGTTGGTAGTGTATTGGTAGTGTATTGGATGACTGGGGCGAGTTTCATCCAAGCCAAGAGCGGAGGTGGCGTATCACATAGACGGAAGTTTTCATTGAGGCCTACGAAGTAAGCCTCAGTGCTCAGTAGTTGTTGTAATTTAAACAGCCCTAAGCTCAACATGATTGCATTGTTGTTATGGTAACGTCGTCACCAACAATGTGAGTGCTGTCATTACACAGCATGCAAGGACACTTCTTGTTTGTGTAAACTGTCCTTGCACAGCCTGTACGGAGATTCCGTGCCTGTTTCCCCTGTCATAACACAACCTGGAAAGAAACTTTGGCATGTGTATTATGTTCAAACACTTCATGCACGAAGACTCAGTTCATATTTTTCTTGTTCCTACACAGCTTGTAAGATGACTGGATCCGTTCTTGTGTAGCTTGTCCTTCCACAGAAGCCCAGGAGTATGGGGTTGTTCAGGATGTCTGTAAACAGAATGCACGAAGACACCGTGCTTGTTTAGCCTGTTTAAAAAGGCTGTTAGGGTCGTCCGGGTTTTGGGTAGCCTGTCATTACACAGCATGCACGGAGACTACGTGCTTGTACTCACAAGGCAAGCACGATAACTGTGCATGTATAACCTGTCCTTAGACAGCTAGTCAGGTGGTTCTGAGCAAGCACAGCCTGTCATTAGATAGCTTGCAAGTAGACTTCGAGCAAGCGCCGACTGTCCTCACACAGCATGCATTGAGGCTGCGTGCATGAATAACCTTTAATGATGGTATGAACATTAGGGAGTCGAACAATCTTTCATTTCCAGACAACATCCGGTGTATGAACGAGCTCACTGGGACCCGACTGATCGTTAGGAACAGCCCAGCTGGAGAAGTGCTGCAAGGCAGTGACAATCTCTCACTCGTTTATCGAGGAATAAGGCTGGGACATTCTGGTATCAATATTTAGGTCGACGCCTTTCTCTGCAGGTGCTGAAATGAGTGGTTTCGCGTAACATCAGCAAATAATTACCTCTACTAGACTTTCCTCTATTCGTTTCTTTCAGTCTCAGATACCAATTGACCATGTAAATCAAAATATTACCAATAATTGATTTCTATGAATTGTTTGGCATGTTTGGGCCAGAATTGCTGTTGTTGTCCTTTAACACTGCAAACTCGCGTCGAAAATAGTCACCCTGATACTGTGTGTCTCTTTAACTGTTGCTTGTGAGCTGTTTCTTTATTGGTTAATATACATACTCCTACTCTGTGGTGATTTGACCACAAAGTAAATTTTATTTGAAGGTATCAACTCCATTTCAACCAGTTTTTCAATTCATAGCAAAAATTGGCATATGTGATCATAAGTTGTTGATTTGATTTTTAGTTGGCGTCTGCCCTTGGCACATTTTCAGATTTGAGTTGCCAGGGCTCCGCTATTGGATTTTCTTATTATTATTGAATAAATTGCATCGCACAAATTCGCTCTATAAAGCACAAATAATATATTTTGTGCGTTCTGTCGTGTTAGTTTGCTTTATGTTTATTTATTTTTAACTGAGGACTGACAAACACGATAAGTCCTACATATGTCTCCGATGACCATACTTTGAAGCAAGTTGGCAAATAAATACTTTTCGTTGAAAAATTCCCGTGTTACTAGTACTGCCTAGGAACTAAGGGATCCTACAGAAACAAGCGGTCAAAATCTCTCATATAATCTGCGGAATTTACACCTAATGTTTGACTATGTATTTTTACGAAACACACTGACAAGATTGTGCACAAAGTCAGGTTTGGACTGCGAGCAGTTAACAAAGGAACGTGAATAAACTTGAGGTTGATTTAGCCAACAACTTGAACAAAACTTGATGGTCATTGCTACTTCCCAATGTTCCCATCAATTGTCCCTATTCGACTGCAACGTATGTTGTACAGTTTTTTTAATAAAAACTTCAAATTCCTATTGGTCAAAAACAAGGCTTACATAAATTGTACACACATTCGATTCACACAGATCGAAAACAACAAATAAGTAGTTGAGAAGGAATAGCTGGAGATGACGTGTCGCTGTTACAAAAGAAATGTCTTCCACGGAACGTGGCACTGAAGAATTAATGGCACGAATCCCTCGTTTTATGTTCTCACTAAAATCTTCGAAGGCCTCCGGCTTAATGATGTAGACTCTTTCCTTTAGATATGGCCCAGAGCAATTTGGTTCAGTGACCTTGATGGCCAGGCTAGTTTAGCTCGACGGGAAATGATGTTTTCTCAAAACATTTCATGGTTCCATTAATCACAACACAATTATACGCTGTGGATGAGAATATTTTTTTGTGTAGTTTTTTACACGAAAGTGTTTTTCATGTTGGTGAAATATTTAAAAAAATTGCAGAGCAAATTGTACCCTTTTCTCGAAGTTGTTTTGAGAAGTCTCTCGCCCGAGCTCAAATTTGTACGCGTGAAACTTCTATTCTCTTCCAATATGCCCACAACATTGTTATTTGGAAATTTGGAGCTCGTTCGAGCGCCCTGGCACATATTTTTGTGGAGTACGAACGACGCCTGCCGAAAAGATTCGCTGTTGTCTATGCTTCTTCCTCCCGAGATCGACCACAAGTCTGTCTATCACAAACGGTGTCAAGCTCCTTGAATTTAAATTATGCGTATTGAGGGAACAATTATGCTAAAAAAAAAAACTCTAGAAGTCCTTTGTGTTGATCCTTCGGAACCGTTGTTTTCAAAATAAAACTGTACGATATGAGATCACTACTTCATCGAGAATTTCTCATTCATCTTTCGTATTCGAAAAAAAAAATGGTGGTAACATATGTTGTATTGATATGTCGGCATGATACGCAATAAATCACTTTGTACAAGTCTCTTAATTGATAGATAACAACAAAAACTTTGTCTGATTTGTTATGATCGTTTATTTGACCTTTTAAACTTAGGACTTGGGACTTATGAATATTACCTTCACAAAACCATTCAGCGGAAATATATGGAATGATTTCGTACCTGATATTTACAATGAGTTTTTTTAATATGCAACCGAGTTATCGGTAAGCCTTCTGATTACATTTGCCAATGAACAACATCATCAAGAATGAGCGGCTCATGGCAAACAAATCGAGAAAGGTGACCATCAAAGTTATCAGCCCATCAGCTAACGGGACCCTCACGTGCTAGTGCAATATCAAACGTTGTTTGATTCGCATTGTTATTTACTGTTGTTCCTCCGATCAAATTTATTATTCAAACCCATCATGGTCTTTAACTCCGAATGTTCCGACATGATTGCAATAAAAACAGCATGACGCCTTTGTGAAACGAACAGTAG
The DNA here is from genome assembly GCA_016164225.1 of Gammarus roeselii. Lineage (NCBI taxonomy): Eukaryota > Metazoa > Arthropoda > Malacostraca > Amphipoda > Gammaridae > Gammarus > Gammarus roeselii. Next base: position 4,850 of record SDVV010016133.1, read on the forward strand.
TGCCAATAGAAACAAACCTTGTAGCTATTGCAGCAAGCAAGAACAGGATCTCATGGTCAGTGTTGACGAAGTTTAGGTCATATGATCAATGTAACACGGGGAAGTGCCACAAGAACTTTGTCATATGGTCAGTTTAGAAAGGTCAATGTGACGTGGTCACGCGGTTGAGGTTACAAGGTTAGTTTCATTTGATCACTGTCACAAGGTAAGGCTTACAAAGTCAATGTCAGTCTGTCAATGTCACAAGGTCAGTGAGACAAGAATTATGTCACAGAGTAATGGTCTCTTGGTCATTGTCACAGTGTCAATACCATGAGGTCAGTGTCACACAGTCAATGCCACAATTTATTGGTTTAATGTTATTGCCAGAAGATCGTTGTAACTAAGTCAGTGTAATCAGGAATTATTTATAATATAAATGTCACAAATTCGATATCACAAGGTCATTGTTTACAAGGTCAATTTCACAATATCAGTGTTACAAGGTCAGTTTGACGAGTCAAATTGCTCTAGGTCAATGTCACAAGGGCAGTGTCGCCAGGTCACTGTGTCAGTGACACTGACATAGTGTCACTATGTCAGTGTTTACAAGATCAATTTCACAAGGTCAACGGTAATGAGGTTAATGTTTCAAAGTCAGAGTGACAAGGTTAAGATCATAGGGTCAGTTTTCAATGTCAATGTCACAATGTCAAATGGCACAACATCAGTGTTTACAGGATCAATGTTTTTTTGCAAGGTCAGTGTGTACAATGTCACATATTCTTCACAAATGCAGAATTAGAAAGGTAATGTCACATGATCAGTACAAGGTCAATGTCACAAGGCCAATTTCACATAGTCAGTGTAACGAGGGCAGAATCGCAAAATCGTTGTCGCATGGCCACTGACACAAGGTCAGTGTCACAAGGTCATGGTCACCCGGTCAGTCCCGCAGGTCGTTTTCAACACCCTTCCTGTCATCATTATTCTGAGCGGGAGAGTCGACGAGAGAAAGATCAAAAACTACAGAAAGCGATCTAGGGACAATTATCCATTTGCAATTAACTTAAAGTGGCTGTCAAGGACCATAAGAGAATTGGTGGATAGATGATCAACGTATAGATCCTAGAGTGCCGTTTGCAGGTCAGTGAGTTGAGCAGATCTACTGCTTGGGGTGATCACTGTGGCGTTCAGAAGAAGGGATTGAATTTGTTCAATTTGAAGTGTCCTCTTGGAGAGGGTCGCAGTAACTTTTCATTTCTTTGGCTGCAAATACTGATGAAAATAGTATATGGCGTTTCACGAATTCAAGAAGTTATAATAAAATATATCTTCAAAACAATATGGATTATGGTTCTGCCACCTGGAAAAAAATCTAAATTCAGCCTGAAAAAAGGCTCTAAATACTGAAGTTTGCACAAGCCTGATGGTGATGTTTTTTGTTCTTTGCATAACAACGAAGCCGCTAAAACATGTTGACGTCGACCTATTGTTTGTGTCTACACACTGAATGATTGCTATGACCAGGGGTAGGGTTCTCATAGTCAACTATTGGTGTCATCTTTGTGAACAGATATTTCGTAAATACGCTCACTATGCAGCTTAAGACTGTCGATCTTTTCAATTGTCAACATTTCAAGCACATTGTCATCTGTGGTGACGATGCATTGTCATTCGCCTTTTTTCACGATGTAGTTAAAAACAAAACAATTGTAATGCGAGTATAAGAAAAATCTTTAGATATCAATGTAACGCAACATCAGGTGATCTTTAAAGCAAATGCTCCTTAGATCGGTTATGTAAAATGTCTTACAGCAGTTGCCGAAACTCTTCTTATTATGTTATAGTAGCGTAATGAGTATAGTTCGCGCAACGGCTGTGCGCTAAGGGGACCTTGATATGGAGTTTTTTGAACCCGAGCACAGGCGACGTATTTGTCATTGACTTCAACCTGTATTGGTTGAAGCTTCTTTCCTGTATTGCTTCAAGCATAACCTGTGGTGTTTTGAATCTTTAACCGGTATTGGTTGGAGGCTCTAGTTTGGTATGGTTTAAGGCTTTAACAAGTACTGGTCGAACGCATTAACCAGCAGTTGTTCCTAAAAAAATCAATAAAATAAAATAAAAATAAAAATTTTCGCGTGATGCCTCTTGGTATTCCATTTAGGGCATTTAGGGACACAAAGTATTGCTTTATACTAAAATCTACATTAAATTAGAGTTTAGATTGAATTGAAAAATGTACATGGCTCTAAATAAAACTTGGGAGCTCTATGGAACAAAGGAGTACGTCCACGCTTGTCCCAATTCAAGGTTCATTCATAAAAAAAACGTCATGTAATATATTTATTTCCAACAAATTTGAACACAATTAATTTTGAAGAAATTGACCGGTTATAGTTTATGCCATTTCTCTGTTTTTTTTCAAGGCATTACCCTGTGATGGTTTGAGGTATTTATCTGTTAAGGCTTAAATCGTGAACATGGGTTAATGAAAAGCTTTTGCCAAACTTTGTCAAGGCATCAACCTTTTATTAGTTTAGGACATCAACCTTTATTGGCTTACGGTAATAATCTGTACCGGTATTATAATTTTACTGCCATTGATTTAGGAGGAAACCAGTCTTGATCAAAGGCTTGAAATAGTATTAGTTAAGACTTCAATCGTAAATGGCCATGGCATTTGTTATTATTGGTTAGATGCGTTAACCAGTATTGGTTTGCGGTATCAATTAATGTTGTTCAAGGCATTAACCATATGAATTGGGCACATATTCTTGCATTCGATTGCTGCTGTAACTTGAATCGGTGTAAGGCTTGTACCGTATTTGGTCTGGGCGAAAAATGCATGCGTTTGGTGCTGTAACATGTATTGGGTTTGGGCTTTTACCAGGGATTGTTTAATATATTAACCTCTATTAGCCTAGTGTTAAAACCTGAATTGGTTAATGTATCTACCTATATGGTTTCAGGCAGTAACCTGTAATTAATTGCGGCTTTAACCTTCAATTCAGTTGATGCCTCAACCTGGATTCGTTGACAGCTCTGACCTGTGACGGTTGAATGCATGAACCTGTCATGTTTAAAGTCTTCAACTTGTACTGATTATGTTATATTCTATATCGAAAAGATATTAACCTGGGTCATCTCTTGGAATCTTACCTGCACTGGTTTGAACCTTCAACCTTGAGACTGAACATCAACTGTGGTTGCTGCAGTGAACGACTGCTATCTCCTGATAGTACTATTAATTCAAATGCCAACACGAAGCTCAACTTAAGCTACTTATAATTACTTGTGATGTGACTACTAAACTGGGTAATACTTTATCAAGTCATATGCCTGGGGTTCAAAAATGTCATGGTTAATCCATAAGAAAAAATAACGTACGTGGCATTCAAGTAGGGTTGGTTATAATTTGGGAAACGCAATGATCATTTGCTTTGATCCTTAATTTGGACCCATTACTAGACATTGACTCATGGTAAGTCATTCACTAATTTGATCCCCTACCTATTTACAGTCACAAGATAGACAGTTCACTAATTTGAACCCCTCTTCAAGCATCCACTACCATGAAAATGTACCTCTCTAGACATTGAAACATGACAAGCCGTCCACTAATATTAACATGCACCTCACAAGATATTGATACATGGTAGGCCGTCCACCTATATGAACATTCACGTCACCAGACATTGAAACATGAAAGATTGTCCACTAATATTAACATGCACCTCACTAGAAATTGAAACAAGACAGGCCATCCACTAATAAGTACATGCACCTCACTAGACATTGAAACACGACAGGCCATTCACAAATATAAACATGCACCTCAATAGACATAGAAACATAACAGGCCGTCCACTAATATGAACATGCACCTCAATAGGCATTGAAACATGACAGGTCATTCCCTAATATGAACATGCACCTCAATAGACATTGAAACATGACAGGCCTTCCACTAATATGAACATGCACCTCACTAGACATTGAAACATGAGAAACCATCCACTAATATGAAAATGTACCTCTCTAGACATTGAAACATGACAGGTCATCCACAAATATGAACATGCACTTTAATAGACATTGAAACATGAAAGGCCGTCCACTAATATGAACATGCACCTAACTGGACATTGAAACATGGCAGGCCGTCTACTAATATGAACATTCACGTCACAAGACATTGAAACATGAAAGGTTGTCCACTAATATTAATATGCACCTCACTAGACATTGAAACATGACAGGCTGTCCACAAATATGAACATGCACCTCACTAAACATTGAAACATGACAGACCGTCCACTAATATGAACATGCACCTCACTAGACATTGACACATGACAGGTTGTCCACTAGTATGAACATGCACCTCACTAGACATTGAAACATGACCGGCCGTCCACTAATTTGAGCATGCACCTCACTAGACATTGAAACATGGCCGACCGTCCACTAATATGACCATGCACGTCACTAGACATTGAAACATGACAGCCGTACACTAAGGTGAACATGCACCTCACTAGACATTGAAACATGAAAGGCCGTACACTAATGTGAACATGCACCTCACTAGACATTGAAACATGCCAGGCCGTCCACTAACCTGAACGGTTGACTAGACATTGTAATCAGCAAGGCTGTCCTATAATTCAAACCCTTTACTTGACATTGTCACGAGATGGACTGTCCGCTTATTTGAGCCCCTAACTAGTCTTTGTCATGGATAGGCCGCTTACGGATATGAACTTATTAATAGACATTATCACAAGTTACGCTGTTGAAAAAATGTGATGGCCTGCTATACATTGCCGTAAAGTAGACTGACAACATATTTCAAACTCTTACTATGCAATGTCTCAATAAAACCCCTCACATGATATTGTCACTAGGTTATCCGCTCACCATTTTGAACCCCTTACCTGACCAAACATTGTCACATGATTGGTGGTGCACTAATATGAACCCCTTACTAGGCAATGCCATTAAGGAGGCTGTTCATCAAATCCAACCCCTTACTAGACATTGTCTCAGGATAGGCCGTCCACTAATTCCAACCCCTTTCTATACATTGTTTCAGGATAAGCCGTTAACAACTTTCCTGAAGCTTCTCGATTTGTTCGTGACTCAGGGGTGACGCAGGGGCCTCTCCGCAGAATACCGAACACTCATTGTATTCTCAGTCTTAGTGGGATGTAAATTGTTTGGCCACACCCAGCATAGAACCTGAGACCACGCACAATGGTCATTTGATGGGCAATAAAGGCTCAGCAAACACCAGGAGGCAGTCATGTAAATGCGGGCAGCCTCCGAGCTAAATTTGACCAGATTCAACACCGTTGCGTTTCGGGTCACTGTCCGTCCCTCTATCAATCGGTATATATTAGTTGTTTCACATTATATTGTAACAAGGTTTTGTGTCCTAGTAGCAGAATTTCCCATCATCGCTCGACTTTACGACTCGGGTTCATTTCCCGGTAATTTTCGAAGTCTCGCGCTTAAAACATTTGTTATTTATACTTTCTGTAAACCCTGTTTATAACGTGTGAAACGGGTTAGTCTATATTCCAAATTGTATGCGCTTACGACTAAAGGACTTAAATTTCATGTATCGCATTAAACAAAGTCTCCGTCAGCGTAAGCTGTTCTGAAAACTACATTTGCTCCTTAGATATACTAAAGATATACTAGTTTAAGATGATAACAAATCAATTAATCTCTAAATCCGGTGAATCAATGAATATTGTAAGAGGACACTCTCAGTTCTCAGTGGTTCACTATGACAAGACAAAACAAATAAGATTCATTGAACTATTGGTAACTATTTGAAAAGTATGCACAACAGGTTAGATCAACTGGTTGTTGGATAATCACGACAATAGACTCTTTACACTGACTTTATATTAAAAGCTGGGAGTTGAATTTGTTCAACTGGGATTATGTACTGAATTTACGTAAAATTCACCACACGAATGAGAATTTTTTACATAAATTACGCAGTTAAGATAAAGGAGTGGGCTGAAATTCATTTCATTGAGTCATTTGGATGAAGTGAAAAACCACACACGTTCTTACTTGAATAAAAAAATACGAAATGGACAATTTGAAACATTCTGGAAACATATTTGTACGGAAATGACCCTGATGAATAACAAATAATTGATATGGTAAGTTGTCTAAGGAAAGAAAGATGTTGTTCGAGAACTTCATCACGTCCAGGTTAAACTGTACTAAATGTAGCGTGCGTTCAAACCCTTTAATTGAAATTGTCATGAGATGGGCTGTCCACTAATTTGAGCCACTTACTAGTCTTTGTCATGAATAGACCGCATACAGATACGAACCTATTGATTGACATTTTCACAACTAACGCTATAAAAAAAATGTGATGCCCTGCTATACTTTGCCGTACAGTTGGCTGGCAACATATTCCAATCTCTTACTAAGCAATGTCTTATATCTGATCTTATATATGAAACAATCTATGTCAAAGTTTGAACAGCTCCTTATATTAAAATCAGTTTGGATTGACTGTACACGGTTCTTTTAATTGACAATTCCATATTATTAAAGTGGTGATACACTGAGTTATTTCATAAGAAATAATCGTTATCAATGTAAATAAGTGATTCAAGTCCTTATAAACAATCAATGCAGCGGAAATGTTCTCGTTGTGACGGAGAGGGATAATATTTCCATGACACAAGCGAGGCAAAGTATGATAACTTCTGCTAGTACGTGATTGTGTCCTAATTCTATTTTTCTGGCTACATGTTCATCCAGTTAGTCAGAGAGGGATAAATTAGGTTACATTAGCCCAATTCATTCTTCTCTGCCCAGCACTTCCACATCTTCATAATTGAAAGAGTGCATTGAATCTCTCGTGTGCTGGAACACATGTGAGAGCTCTGTCCAATGTGTTCCAGCTCACGAGAGAATCAAGTCACTCTTAAAACTTTGAAGATGTGCAAGTGCTGGACAAGGAAGAATGCAAAAGAAGGAATGATGTTGAAGATTGTATATACAGTAAAAAATTTAGGTGCTATCAATAGATGCAGTGGCATGACTAAAGTATTTCTTCAATTCTTAATAAGCTGAGGTAGTCTATAAACGAGTAATTGTGTAATATAAACGAAAAATAATAGAATAGGACGCAATTGAAAGATGAATTCCACAGTCTAAATACGAAATCAGGACTCACCACGACATTTTATCCCAATACTTGTGCTCACCTTATTTGATCTTGACGAAGGCCTTTTGTTTATAAATAACCGAAAATTTTGATTTCGATACTGAATTTCTCATCTTGTGTAATTTTCTAACTCTAACTCTCAACTTTATTCAAACGAAAACGGTATTGTTCCGACTCAGCTGCTACCGCATGAATAAATATATTAACAACCCAAACAAGGATCTATCAGGTACAGTATAAGGCGGTTGGGAGAATACCGCACGTAAGTTCCCCATTTCCGTTCCTTCATTCTTTTCATAATAACTTTGCCCGTGACATCGCGGCCATATGTATGACTCACGCAATTCTTGTCGGCTGTTTTACGACAGCTCGTCCCTTGAAGCTGTCGTCAAGCATGAGGGACTTGTACCAACTCTGGAGGCTGTAGTTAGACTGACTAAGACCGTTCGCAACTTTGAAACCAGCCGGTTCGATGGCGTAGGTCTTTTGCAATTCAGCTCCGCATAATACTGCTATGAAACTTTTCATTGAGATCTGCGAATAGTTTCCCCTGCTATACAATTTGTGCCCCTACTGTTACAGTGCCTGTAACTACGGTGAGCTGATCCGATATGAATGATTCAGATCAGCAACATAAGTATTTCATATTGTGGACAGGCTGGAGACGGATTCTAGAACTTCAACCGCTTGTACAACAATACTTTGTAAGGATTTTTTTTTACGGAAAATAAATTTTTTGAGAAAACTTACTAGTCAAAAGAGGGGAACGTAATCAGAATCCAAACGAGGCATCATATTTTTTATTGTTTGGACTACAATCATAGTTACGGTACACACGATTTGTCATGGTACGAAAAATTGCCAAAGTTGTGCTCTGCAGATGGGGCGGGACACCGGTTGTCATGATATTAAAAATAGCCGGTGTAGTGCACTGCAGATGGGTCGGTACCACGGCTTCCGCGGTAACAGAATTTCAGCACACGCGCCCGAGCGGAACTTTGTTACAGCTCCCGGACACTATCACCATCTTATATCACATGCACTCTCATCTGATTAGCTAGGATGTCTTTTCCCGACAACTTTCTTGACGTACAAAAACTTTAAGCTCCTTGTTATTATAATATAAGTATTATGAATTCCAGCAAACAACCCGTACGACCTGTTTTTTCGGGTTCAGAATGACAACTAAGTTATCCGAGCATTTACGCTAGGTTAGGCTAGGTTAGGTTCTGATACGCATTATTATTCATCAGTAATGCAATGTTCGGAATAAAAGATTGCTGCTAAGAATTTTTTTATATGTTTATTTGAGAGATTCACTGCTTGCTGATGTGACAGTTAGCGGATAAGAAAAGGCTGCACTGAAGTCAGCAAAATATTAAAAAACAATCGTGACTGCTACAGCGACCCGAAAGATCGACGTGTGCAAAAGGTCAAACTACGGACCTCAGCAGCTGGAGCGGCATGTGAAGATGGGCAAACGCAGTCCCTAGTAGTTGGAGCTGTTTGTGCAGATGGCACAAGAGAAGCCACGGTAGCTGAAATGTGTTGTGCATTTTCCCAAGTTTAGCCCCCAGCAGGTGGATTGGTTATCGCAGATGGTGCAAGTACCGCCAAAGGCTGTTTTAGCGCCTTGGGAAGACGGTTTGAGTTCAACCTCAGTAGCTGGAGTGTAGGACGCATATGATTGGAGTTTAGTCTTTAGCAGCTGAATAGCTTACTCGTGAGGTGCAAGTGCAACCCAGGGCAGCAGAGGCGACCAAGCAGAAGTGCAGCCCATGGCAGCCGAAGCGGATTGTGTAGCTAGTCAAAATTAATTTGTACCGCCAACTTCTCAAAGTTTGCCTGCGAACAGCTGGTGCCAGGGTGAGAGAGGAGAGAGACGGCCTAAACAGGGTTAGAAGCTAAAATTCAGACATCCTTAATGAAAACTATTGAACGCCAGTTAAAAAAAAAGGTTGCAGGAGGGATGTCGAGTTAAAACTCTACTGCTACGAGAAAAATAAGATAAGAAATGAAACTTTTGAAGCGTGATTCTGGTTCTTGCAGTTCCAATCGATTTTCATTTCTTGGATTGTTTTATGTGACCGATGGTTATGAGTGAATATGAGAAGCATCCATCAATGTTTCTGGTGGTTTTCATGAAGTTAATAGGCAGTATTGGGCAGCAATAGAGCGCAATGAATCGTAATGTGGTGAAACGTTTCGTAATTGACCTGTATCGTCGCAATATGCCGCAAACCGAGGAAATGAATCGCAATGGGTCACATTCAGCAGCAATGCGCCTGAATAGC
>SDVV010016135.1:0-14334 GCA_016164225.1 Gammarus roeselii
TACTGTCCCCATTTTTGATTAGCTACTGTCCCCATTTTTGATTAGCTACTGTCCCCATTTTTGATTAGCTACTGTCCCCATTTTTGATTAGCTACTGTCTCCATTTTTGATTAGCTACTGTCCCCATTTTTGATAAGCTACTGTCCCCATTTTTGATTAGCTACTGTCCCCATTTTTGATTAGCTACTGTCCCCATTTTTGATTAGCTACTGTCCCCATTTTTGATTAGCTACTGTCCCCATTTCTGATTACAGTATGGATTGGTTCATTTTAGATTACTCTCTTCATTTTAGATTACTTTCATTTTAGATTGCTCTCTTCATTTTAGATTACTCTCTTTATTTAGATTACTCTCTTCATTTAGATTACTCTCTTCATTTTAGATTGCTCTCTTCATTTTAGATTACTCTCTTCATTTTAGATTACTCTCTTCATTTCACATTACTCTCTTCATTTCACATTACTCACTTCATTTTAGATTACTCACTTCATTTTAGATTACTCTCTTCATTTTAGATTACTCTCTTCGTTTTAGATTACTCTCTTCAGTTAAGATTACTCTCTTCATTTGAGATTACTTTTCTTCATTTTAGATTACTTTTCTTCATTTTAGATTACGCTCTTTGTTTTAGATTATTCTCTTTATTTTAGATTATTCTCTTTATTTTAGATTATTCTCTTTATTTTAGATTACTCTCTTTATTTTAGATTACTCTCTTTATTCTAGATTACACTCTTTATTCTAGATTACACTTTTTATTTTAGATTACACTCTTTATTTTAGATTACACTCTTTGCTTTAGATTACACTCTTTGCTTTAGATTACACTCATCATTGTAGATTACACTCATCATTTTAGATTAGACTCATCATTTTAGATTACACTCCCCTCTGAAGATTTTTTCCTCTATAAAGATTTCCTGATTACCTGAATACACTCACTGACCTGAGTAAGTGTATTGAGAATTTTGGAGGTCATTTAAATGAGTTGTACTGGGTGACCTTAATGCAAGAGTTGAAGATGTAGTGGGGGAGAATGTGATTTGTAGGTATGGCATTCCCGGTGGAAATGACAGTGGAGAAAACCTGATAGGTCTGTGTATGGAGCAGGAGTTGGTGGTTGGGAACAGTTTGTTCCAGAAGCAAGATATCCACAAGTACACATGGGTAAGGATGACCTGTGGTCCAGTGGTGGAGAGAGCACTGATAGATTTTGTGCTGATATTGAGGAGAGTGGTGGGGAGGCTGTTGGATGTGCAGGTGTTGAGAGGGGAGGGTGGAGGAGTGTCTGACCAGCTGCTGGTAGAAGGAAAATAAGGAGTGGGAGGAGGAAGAGAGGTAGTGAAAGTTAGTGGACTGAATGTGAAAAGTAGAGCCAAAGAGTTCCAGCAGGCATTGAGAGAAGAAAATGACAAAGTGGGAGGACAGAACCTGAGAGATGTGGAAGAAGAATGGGAGACATTAAGGGATGCGTTGCTGAGATCTGCGAAGAAGCTGCGTGGTGCGCGCCTTGTGGGCGGGTGCAGAAGGAAAGGTTGCGAGTGGTGGAATGAAGAGGTCAAACTGGCCGTGGCACGGAAAAGAAGAGTATTTGAGGAGTGGTTGCTGGTGAAGTCAGTGGTGGCTTATGAAAGCTACAAAGAGAGGAGAAACGAGGTAAAGCAGGTAGTGAGGAGAGCCAAAAAAATACGCTGATGCCTGGTGGGGCAGTCGGTTGTGCCTGAATTTTGAGGAGAGCAAAAAGATGTTCTGGAAGGAGGTGAAGAGGGTGAAAAAGGGAGAGATAGGAAAAGAGGAAGTGGTGAAAGATTAAAACGGCCAGTTGTTGTTGGAAAGTGGTGATGTAGAGAAGAAGTGGGCCGAGTATTTTGATGAGTTATAGAATGTTGAGGATGACAGAGAGGTTGACATTGTTTCTGAGGGTGGTGGTGCTCAGACGCCAGTTTTGGGAAAAAAAAACTTGTCAGACATTACCAGGGAAGAGGTGTAGGAGGCAGTGGAGGTGATGAAAGCAGGAAAAGCCCCTGGTTTGGATGGCGTTGTGACCGAGTGCTCAAAGAAGGGTAGAGTAACCATTGTTGAATGGTTGGTGAGTTTACTGAACTTGTGATTTGTGGCAGGCATGGTACCAATTGAGTGGCGCAGTGCCTGCATTGTTTTGCTATATACGGGCAAAGGAGATAGAAATGAATGCTGCAACTCAAGAGGTATCACTCTGAAATGTGTGGTTGGAAAGTTGTACGGGAGAGTGCTGATCAAAAGGATTAGAGACTGTATGGACTGCATAATAGGAGAGGAACAGTGTGGCTTTAGGAGTGGTAGAGGGTGTGCTGATCATATTTTTGCAGTGAGACAGGTCAGTGAGAAGTACCTTGCCAAAGGAAAGGATGTGGTCTGTGCCTTCATAGATCTGAAGAAGGCCTACAACAGGATTGACAAGGAAGCGCTGCGGAGGGTGTTGCGTTTGTATGAAGTGGGCGGACATCTGTTGAAAGCGGTGCAGAGTTTCTATGTTGGCAGCCGAGCATGTGTCAGAAGGGGAAGCAAGGTGAGTGATTGGTTCACAGTGAAAGTGGGAGTGAGACAAGGCTGCATAATGTCTCCCTGGCTGTTCTACCTCTACATGGATGAGTGGTCAGGGAGGTGAACGCGAGTGTGCTGGGTCGTGGCATGGAACTGTTGAAAGAGAATGGGCGGAGTTGGCAGTTAAGCCAGTTGCTATTTGCTGATACGGCTCTGGTTGCAGATTTTGAGGAAAAGCTATGTAGGCTAGTGTCTGCCCTTGGTAGAGTGTGTGAGGGAAGGAAGCTTTGAGTGAACATGGGTAAGAGTAAAGTAATGAGATGCTTGAGGACCGTCGATGCAAGCAAAACTAGTGTCCCTCTAAATGGAGACCTCTTGGAGGAAGTTCAGTGTTTTAAATATCTGGGCTCCCATGTGGAGACAACTGAACTAGTGGAAACTGAAACAAAGGCGCAAGTGAAGGAGGGGTTTAAAGTGTTGGGTTCACTGAAGAGTGTATTGAGCTCTAGGACGTTGGGGGATGGAAGCAAAGAGAGGGCTGTATGAGGGTGTTGTTGTCCCAACTGTGCTCTAAGGAGCTGAGACTTGGGTGAGAACAGAGGTGAGAAGAATATTGAATGTTTTTGAGATGAAATGTTTGAGGAGCATGACTGGATTACCGCTAAGAGACCGGATCACCAACAATGTGGTACAAATTCAAACAGGGAAAGTGAAAAAGTTGGAGGACTGAATGGATTCGCCTGTTCTGAGATAGTTTGGGCACATGGAGAGGATGGACGAAGGGAGATTCTTGATGAAAAGGGTGATGAATGCAGAGGCGAGTGGTTGCAGGCCTAGAGGTAGACCAAAGTTTTGGTGGATGGACGGTGTGAAACAGGCGTTAAGGAGGAGAGACATGAATGTTGAAGTAGCGAGACAGCGTGCAATGAACAGGCCTGAGTGGAGAATGGTTGTGAATGGTTGATTTTGACACCGCTCTGATGTGCTTTCCCGCCCTTGGCATCCCGTTGTCAGGCCCGCCCCACTGCTGACAACGGATCCTCGGACTACACTTGTGACCCGGAGTGTATGTTGCGGGGTTACCGGCCGGACTCTTTAGCACAAAAGGGCTAAGTTGTGTGAGTGTGAGCGTATGAGGGTGTTAGGTGCGCCTTGCCATCGGCCACACCCCTTTCTGGGGGGGTGCGGCCTAGTGACTGTATCTGTATAAAGATTACTGTTTTCCCTTTAATGATTATTCTTTCCCCTGTAAAGATTGCTTGTCTTCTTTATAGCTATCGTGTTAGCTACCCGTTGAAGATTATTTTGTACAGGTTTCAATAATTATCCAATACCCTCTTTGAAAAGAACTGTTCCCCATGAAGTTTATTCAGTCAAATTCTAATATGTCCTTCCAACAGAAATATTCCGATTTTCCCTTCCCTCCATTCTCAGGTGCTGGTGGGACTGGCACACTGCGCCCCTGGCTATTGGACACCACAATGCTGGAGGACCTCACAGGAGACTTTGCTGCGGCAAATGCCTCTTTGCATCAGCTGACAAGACTGCACCAGCAGCTGCAGCAACAGCTTCACCTACAATACCCGGTCAGACGGTCACCTCGATAATGCTAAGTGGAGCTCAAGCGCTGCAAAATCAAGTGTGCTTGTTTGCTGCCCCGGCCTGAAGTGCTATTTTTTACTTTATTTAAGGCTTTGTAGGAAGCATTTAAGTATAATTGTCATTTTGATGCACCTTTCTTCAATAAAGAATTTTGATTTAACAATGCATCTTTCTTAGTTATTGGCAAGTCTCATTGAGTACTTTATAATTTGAAGGACATAAGTAGCTATAGTCAAACATTTTTTTTTGTAAGTCATCCTTGAACAATCCCAGTTATCATTGGACAGATCTATCTATATGTCTTCTGGTGCATGGTTTTTGATTTTGTATTAGCTACTGGAACAGAAATGTAGTCCAGGGCAAAGGTGTAAGATCATGGCTAATTGAAGTTGAGTTACACTGGTGAGTCAACCTGACACAAAGAGATGAGTCATCCTCAGATTATATCTTTGCCTACTGCATATATGGCTAAGTCAAGAGAGAGGTGCAGTATATTTTCACTGGTTCTTCACGGTCGTCAGCTCTTTCTGTGAACTGGATTAACATGATGTGAAATGTAATGAAGCTACATGTGTAATGATTGGCTCAAAAGAATGAGCTGTTGGCCTTGACTGTACTTGTCCCGTTCAAGTACTGGTCTACTAATTACCCAGGCACGAGTTATTGTGTTTTTTCTTGACCCTGACCTGCGTCCTCCCCAGTGCGATCCCGTTACGCCGTCCTCGACCAAGACGCGCCGCAAATTCCGCCTCAGGAAACATAAGAGCCACAAGAGCAGCAGCGTGAGCCAGGACGGGGCCGGCTCTGCTGGTGAGCGACACCACCTTGCGAGAGCTAGCTCAGGAACAACTCATTAGATATATATCTAGTAGGTGAGGGTTCTGCAATCAGTCAGAAGTTGCTCTTTGAGCATTATTTGTTGACCCGTTTTTTGCCCGTGGCCTTTCAGGCCCAAACTCGCTTTCGTCTTTACTCGCGCCCATCTGTCTATCCATCTCTCACACTCCCTGGCTTGCGTTCAAAATGCTAAAGCTTCATCAATTATTCAAAGATCTCAAAGTTTCAACTCGAATGAATGACTAACACCATACACAGCGCTCCACGACGGCTAATGTCGTCGAAATTTGTTCATGATTTTCCAAAATCTAACTCTGAACTTGGTAACTGGCTCATTTCTGGCACGGCTGGTGGGGCTTACCTTTTCAGGTTCTGTTCTAAGTCTCATACTAAGTCCTTGTATCAAAATGTCAAGAGTTGACCATTAATGAATAAACTTTAACAAGACCAAATGCAGGGCTCCGTTTATGGCTAAAATTGAAGAACAAGACAATATGCAGCCCTCCTTGTTGATTCTTCTCAAAATGTGCTATTATTTTAAAACTGAGCCAGCCTAATGAGAAAAGCTGAGCGGAGGAGTTCGAGCGGGCATTGAGGGAGGAATTTGACGACGTGAGAGGGCAGGACCTACAAGATGTGGAGGATGAATGGGAGACGTTCAGAGATGCCTTGTTGAGATGTTCGAGAAATGTGTGTGGTGTGCGACGTGTGGACGGGTTCAGAAGAAAGGGCTGCGAGTGGTGGAACGAGGAGGTCAAACTGGCGGTGGCGCAGAAGAGAAGAGCTCTTCAGTGGTTGCAGGCCAAGTCTGTGGTGGCCTATAACAACTAAAAGGAGTAGAGGAAGAAGGTAAAGTGACGCTGATGCCAGTTGGGGCAGACGGTTGTGCCAAAATTTTGATCACAAGAAATTTTTCTGGAAAGAGGTTAAGAGGGTGAGAAAGGGAGAGAACGGAAAATAGGAGACTGTGAATGATGAAAACGGCCAGTTGTTGACGGAGAATGGTGGTGTATGGAAAAGGTGGACCGTATATTTTGATGAATTGTTGAATGTCCGGGATGACAGGAGGATGACATTGTTGCTGTGGGTGGTGGTGCATGGATGCTGGTTTTTGGAGAGAGACTTGCTGCGGACGTTACTAGGGAAGAGGTGCAGGAGGCGGTGGAGGTGATGAAAGCAAGGAAAACCCCAGGTTCGGATGGCATTGCGACCGAGTGCCTGAATAAGGGTGAAATAACGATTGTCGAATGGTTGGTGAGGCTACTGAACATTTGTTTTGTTGTGGGTGTGGTACCGATTGAGTGGCGCAGTGCCTGCATTGTCCTGCTGTATATAGGCAAATGAGATGAAAATGAATGCTGCAACTCGAGAGGTGTCAATTTGTTGTCTGTGATCGGTAAGTTGTATGGGAGAGCGCTGATCACAAGGATTAAAGAATGTACACATTGCGCAATTGGAGAGGAATAGTATGGTTTTAGGAGTGGTACAGGGTGTGCTAATCAGATTCTTGCAGTGAGACAGGTCTATGAGAAGTACCTTGCATAGGGAAAGAATGTGTTCTGGGCCTTCATTACATACAGATACAGACACTAGGCCGCATCTCCCAGAAAGGGGGGTGGCCGACGGCAGGGCGCACCTCACACCCTCATACGCTCACACTCACACAACTTAGCCCCGCAACATACACTCTGGGTCACGAGTGTAGTCCAAGGATCCGTTGTCAGCTGCAGGGCCCGACAGTTTTCACTGGTTTACCCCCGCCGCGTCATAATGGAGGCCTTCATGGATCTGGAAAAGGCATACGACAGGATTGACGGGGAAGCGCTAAGGAGGGTGTTGCGTTTGTATGGAGTGGGCGGAAATCTGTTGAAAGCATTGCTGAGTTTGTATATGGACAGCCGAGCATGTCAGAGTGGAAAGGGAGGTGAGTGATTGGTTCACAGTAAAATTGGGTCTGAGACAAGGCTGCGTGATATCTCCCTGGCTGTTCAATCTCTGTATGGATAGAATGGTCGAGAAGGTGACCGCAAGTGTACTGGGTTGTGGCTTGGAGCTCCTGTTGCTGTTTGTGGATGATAAGGCGCTGGTGGTGGATTCAGAGGCTAAGCTATGTAGGCTAGTGCCTGAGCTTGGTGGAATGTGTGAGAGGAGGAGAGGAAGCTTCGAGTAAACGTGGGTAAAATTAAAGTAATGAGATACTCTAGGACTGTCGATGCGAGCAGAATAAGTGTCCTCCTAAATGGGGAGTTGTTGGAAGAAGTTCAGTGTTTTTAGTATCTGGCCTCCCATGTGGAGAAGACTGAGCTGGTGGAAACTGAGGTGAAGTCGCGAGTGAAGGAGGGATGTAAAATGTTGGGTGTACTGAAGAGCGTTATGAGCTGCAGGACGTTGGATGGAAGCAAAGAAAGGGCTGTATGAGGGTGTCGTTGTCCCAACTGTGCTGTACGGAGCTGAAACTTGGGGGGTGAGAGCAGAGGAGAGAAGAAGGCTTAATGTTTGAGGAGCATGCCTGGAGTGTCGTTGAGAGAGACCGGGTCACTAACGACGTGGTTCGAATCAGAACGGATATGGTGAAGAAGTTAGAGAACATAGTTGATTTGCGTGTTCTGAGATGGTTTGGGCACATGGTGAGGATGGATTAAGGAAGACTGGTGAAAAGGGTGTAGAACGCAGAGACGAGAGGGCGTAGGCCTAGAATGAGACCAAAGTTTGGGTAGATGGATGGTGTGAAGCAGGCGTTAGGAAAGCAAAGTTTGGGTGATGGATGGTGTGAAGCAGGCGTTAGGAAGGAGACGTGAGTGTGGAGGTAGCGAGAGAGTGTGCACTGGATAGACGTGAGTGGAGAATGCGAGTGTGAGATGAGCCTTGCCGTCGGTCACCCCCCTTGCTAGGGAATTTCGTCTTAGTGTCTGTATCTGATTGTCTGTGTGGATGAATTTCTAATCTTAATGGCTTGGGTTAAAGAACAGAACCGTGTGCAGTGCTCCACATCGTTTCTTCCGTTTTTTCTTTCATTTTTAATTGCTGGACTCACGCTGTACACTTCTTATGTGAAGATGATACTTCAAGATGCTGAGGAGCTTATCATTAATACAATGGTGTAGTTTAGTAGCTACTACTTTAAGAACTTCCGCTCCGCTATGGGCTCGAGGGTTCTGGTACTGTTTATACCTTGCATTGTGGCTCATGCTAGGGCACGGCAATCAACTGATCGTTGACTGCTGTTCATAGTGAGACGTCTGTTGGTGACAATTGTCATTGAATTGTCTCAGCTAGTGAGTGTCAATAGCTACAGAAGTCATAAACTCTGCTAGATCTTACAAGCTTGTTTCGGGTTGCTTCTGTTTAAAAGTAGGTTCTCTAAACAGTTCAAAAAGTCGCTAATTCATGGGAGCTGGCTATTTCCAATGACAATTAAGAAACCACTGGCAGTGATTATTGTTGAAACCACTGGCAGTGATTACTGTTGATGTCTGCAATCATCATTTTTTTAAATCACCTACCATCTGAAGGTTCTTGAAGAAAGATTTTTAATTTTTGTTGCACCTCATCCAGGAACTCCCGTTGGGGTGGCCGGCTCTGGGGGTCTGTCGTGCCCTCCTCCTTTGGTGCACCAGAGCTCGTTATGCCAGCCTGGGGATCGCTCCTCTACCCGCTCTGAGGACTACGCTGGGCAAAATCCCTGGTCCGCCAGCTCTGTGAGTGCTAATAAACTCTTCAATGCAGCCACATTGATATCATGGAGTTTAGTGAGCAGTGTGACGAATACAGAAGCGTGGGAAGAAATCTCGGATGGAGGGAAACTGAAGTCTGAAAAAAAAACTAATAGTGAACTTTTGGTGGATACTGATTTCACTTGCATTATCATTGCTTAAACATCTCATATCGCAACCTAATAACCTCATTAACTCTCGGCTTCCTCCTCTCACACTCTACCAAACACGAACACTGGCCTACACAACCTCTTCTTCGAATCGGCTTCAAGTGTCATATTATCCAGTAACAGCAACTGACTCTGTTACCAACTTCGCGCATTTGCTGCAACAAGTTGAATCAGTTAATGTTTGCAGATGATGCGGCACTGTCGGCGGATTCGGAGAAGTTGTGTAGGCTAGTGTCGGAGTTTGGTAGTGTGAGAGGAGGAAGCTTCGACTTACTGCGGGCTAAAAAAAGCGATACAGATACAGACACTAGGCCGCATCCCCCAGAAAGGGGGGTGGCCGACGGCAAGGCGCACCTCACACCCTCATACGCTCACACTCGCACAACTTAGCCCTCTTGTGCTAAAGGGTCCGGCCGGTACCCCCTCAACATACACTCTGGGTCACGAGTGTGATCCGAGGATCCGTCGTCAGCAGCAGGGCCTGACAGATTTCACTGGTTTACCCCCGCCGCGTCATAATGACCGGACCCCCCCCCAACCCACGACCATCCCGACAGCGGGGTGCCCAGGGCGGAAAATCACATCAGGGCAGCGTCAAAATCAACCATTCACAACCATTCTCCACTCACGCCTGTTCATTGCACGCTCTCTCGCCACCTCTACATTCATGTCTCTCCTTCCCAACGCCTGCTTCACACCATCCATCCACCCAAACTTCGGTCTGCCTCTAGGCCTGCGACCACTCGCCTCAGCATTCATCACCCTTTTCACCAATCTCCCTTCATCCATCCTCTCCATGTGCTCGAACCATCTCAGTGCACGCTCATCCACTCTGTTCTCCAACTTCTTCACCATCCCTGTTCTGTTTCGAACCACGTCGTTGGTGATCCGGTCTCTCAGCGTTACTCCAGTCATGCTCCTTAAACATTTCATCTCGAAAACATTCAACCTTCTTCTCTCCTCTGCTCTTACCCCCAAGCCTCAGCTCCGTAGAGCACAGTTGGGACAACAACACCCTCATACAGCCCTCTCTTTGCTTCCATTCCCAACGTCCTACCGCTCATTACACTCTTTTGTGCACCCAACACTTTACATCCCACCTTCACTCGCGCCTTCACTTCTGTTTCCACTAGTTCAGTTATCTCCACATGGGAGCCCAGTTACTTAAAACACAACTTCCTCCATGAGCTCTCCATTTTGGGTGACACTAATTTTGCTCGCATCGACAATCCTCGAGCATCTCATTACTTTACTCTTGCCGACGTTTACTCGAAGCTTCCTCCTCTCACACACTCTACCAAACTCAGACACTAGCAAACATAGCTTCTCCTCCGAATCCGCAACCAGGGCCGTATCATCAGCAAATAGCAACTGGCTCAACTGCCAACTCCGCCCATTTGCTTCCAACAGTTCCAAGCTAGAAAAAGAAGATGTCTGAAAAATGCAGATGCAAGCAGAATTAGTGTCCTCCAAAAAGGAAATTATTGGATGAAGTTCTGTGTTTTAAGTACCTAGGCTCCCAAGTGAAGTCTGAACTTTTGGAAACTGAGGTGAAGTCGCGAGTGAAGGGTGTGAAGTGTTGATACACTGAAGAGTTTAATGAGCAGAGGACGTTGTGGATGGAAGCAAATAGAGAGTTTTATGAGACAGTAGTTGTCCCAGTATGGGCAGCGAGGAGGGTGAGAGTAGAAGACAGAAGGTTGTATATTTCTGTATATTTATCATGATAGATGAATCATTCACGCCGGCGAGCTTTGCTGCTTGCACTGACCTCGGGCCACGCTCATGACTAGAGTGTATGTTGCCGAGTCTTTCGGCCGGACTCTTTAGTGTGTGAGTGTATGAGAGGAGTGAGGTGCGCCTGCCATCGGCAACCTCCTCCCGGACGTGATTCGGCCTAGTATCTGTATCGGTGTTTTAAATTTTAAACGTTTGTAATGGCAAATAAGTGGTTTTTCTATCTGCCAGCCCCGGCGTGGAGACATTGCTTCACACAGTGCCGTTGGTTTGCCGATGAAGCGTCCGTGTCGTGTATCATATAAAAGGGTTTGGAACCTTGATTCGTTAATGGTGTTTGTCCGTTGTAACGCGGTCAAAAATCGAAACTCCTTAAGTTTTGAAATTTTCAAGGCGTGCAATTCATCATATAAAAGCTTGTGTGAAGTACTTCAATATTAAATTTGATTTCCGAGTACGATTTTTTTATGGAAACTCTTAGAGTTTTTTCAGAAGGAGCTGCTCGCTGGAGTACTAGAGGTTTTTATGTTTAAGCTTTGATATTATAACATGGATTGGATGGCTCTGATAGTAGATCTCGTCATAAGCAGAGCTCAATTGTGACTTTTTTTTCCAAATTTGTTCGGCTTGCCAAAATTTAGCTACATCTCTAAATTTCTTATGAGTGAAAGGAGAAAGATTATGAATAGACGAGTCTGACACGGCACTGAAGAACTTCTTCGCCATTGGTCGTGTCCTTTTGAGACCAACTGTCTTAGGACGGAGGTAGTTCTCGTCACTAATCATGCTGCGGTTGTAGAAATCTACCTGGCCCTATGGCTGACACTGACTTCTAAGCCTGCTTAGGACTGGAGTGATTGGACGTGAACAATGTCATACCTTTCCATGCTTAAAGGCTAATAATTATCTGTGTCTCAGCGTTTGGGGATGTGTGTGAGGACTGTCCTACGGTCGGCTACTACTCCTGTGTAGAGATTAGGCTGTAGTTTTGTATATATGCGTGTATGTGTATCCAGCAACTACATTAAGAACTAGCTCACTAAAAATCTTGGTAAATTGCTAATTCATTGCCTTATTTCTTACTCAGATGGGCGGCAGCCTGGCGGACCTACGCCCCCTGAGCAACAGTAACCCGGCGCTCTCCCACTCGACCTCCTCGCCCCATCCTTCCATCCCTCAGGCCCCCAACACACCACACTTCTTCCCCCCCTCAACCCCGCACTCCCACTCTTCCCATTCTCCTGGTGGCAACACCTCACGCCCGCAAAGCTGTTCGGACTCCATCTCCCCTAACCTTCCTTTCCAACCACCTCCTTGCCCCTCCCCCAACCTGCCCCCCGGACAAGCTAATACCTCCGTCTCCTACCATCAGTTCCCTCAGGTGAGCTCTCTGCCCCAACTAGCCGCGCCTAGCCCCCAACACCTCCCTCAATACCAGGGTGGATCTGCCCCTCCCTCAGCTCCCCCATCCATTAACTTAGATCCCCGATTCTCCTCTCCGGGGGGTTCGAGAGGTCCCGGTGGAGGGGGAAGCCCCATACCAGCCAAGGCAGAGGATTTTACAGCGCTGGCAAAGGACCGTGAGTGGCGGGAGAACTAGTACTTTTTACGGTGTCCTCTGATTGGTACAGGCTGATGAGCAATTACTGTTTGGGGGGGCCTAGATTAGATTAGAGTGTCAAGGCTTTCTAGGGGTTGGGCCTAAGCACAGACATCAGGCTTGAATGGCTTCAGAACCTTATGTTACCAGTCTTCAGATAAGAAGCGAAGAAGATTCTGATAAAAAGTAGGAAGTCATTTGACTGTAGGGAAGTATAGATGTTATGCTTCAGCAACTCCAGAACAGAATCGTTATGTCGGGAATGATTTAGGCATCAGGCTTTTTCAGGGCTCAGAATGTATCACGTAAAGTTACCCGGTGCACATTTCCATCCCCGTCCACCGAGCAGTCCTCTTTGATCACTCATCCTTCCTCGATTCTGCACTGTC
The DNA here is from genome assembly GCA_016164225.1 of Gammarus roeselii. NCBI lineage: Eukaryota > Metazoa > Arthropoda > Malacostraca > Amphipoda > Gammaridae > Gammarus > Gammarus roeselii. Next base: position 12,573 of record SDVV010016135.1, read on the forward strand.
TCGTCGACAATATATCCTACTCACTCTTCTCTCTTTCCCTTTCTCTAAAGTGCTTGTTGTTCTCCCTTGATCACTCCTCGTCCTCAATCTACCCTGTTCACTTCATCGTCGACAGTGTGCCCTTCTAACTCTCCTCTCTCCCACTTCCTCCAAAGTGCTGTCCCAGCTGAGTGCGCTTTATCGTGGCCTGGCCTCGGAGCGTGACCGGCTGCAGCAGGCGGCGGACAGCGAGGCCACTCTGCTGGCAACCCACAACACAACGCCGGCCTCCATGATAGCGGCCCTAAGGGCGCACCTGGGGCAGGTCAGGGGCAAGACACCACGATGGCGTCCCTTTCGGCTCACCTGGTCCGCAGGGGTCTTGGGGTGGACTGTGGGTTACTTTAGGGTAGTTAGTCCAGTTCACCCCATGGTAGTTCATGGATTGGTGCTTCCCACTAGCCATCACTCTCAATTGACGTACTGGTATCTTGGTTGTCCACTTTTGTATTCTGTTTCACTTGGTATAACTCATACTCAACTGTACCACTTTTTAGATCGCACTGGTCAGGTAGCCATGACGATTTTGGCCCCAACTGGCTTTTTCTTCACTTCGATAACCTCTCTCTCCTAGCTTTCATGCCTCAACTTCTCCCATCCCTTCCATACCAAGGGTATGACGTTGCGCTCTCGTGCAACCATTTTATATAATTCTGCCACCATTTTTCATCTCATGTTTTCCTCAATGGCTGCTGGGGTTCATGGCCTTGAACACCTCAAGATCTACTGAGCATCCTTGTGTTTAAATAGCAGGCAAGCCGAGATATCCCTTGCTGCTCCTTGGAGAGTAATAAGTTCACATGACCTAAGCACTTCAGGGATTGCTGCACCTCGTTCTAAAACCGGGCAGAGCAAATTGGGATTTCAAGTGTCTCTTTGACGTTCCGCGTATTAGTGCATTGACTTGCTGAACTTGTAACCCTGCTCACTTTGATCTAACAGCTTCTCCCCCCGATGTCCGTAGGCTGTGCAGCAGAACACTGAGCTGCGGGCCCGCCTGTCTCGTATCCACGCCGAGGCTGACCCCAGCAGCTACGGACCTCCGCTTGCTAACGCCTCAGAAGTGGTCAGTTGGCTAGGCCTCGACCTAGACAGGAGGTGGAACACTGAAATAGGCAGAGCGTGGGCACAGCAGAGGTTAAATGAAGCCCTCTATCTTGCTTCCTTAACAATTACTTGTGCTCGGAGAATTTTAACTCGAGGTTACATTTTGTTTTGTTGTAGCCATAAGAGCAAAGTAATGAGATGCTCGAGGACTGTCGATGCGAGCAAAATTAGTGTCACCCTAAATGGAGAGCTCTTGGAGGAAGTTCAGTGTTTTAAATATCTGTGCTCCCATGTGGAGAAAACTGAACTAGTGGAAACTGAAGTGAAGGCGCGAGTGAAGGAGGGATGTAAAGTGTTGGGTGCACTGAAGAGTGTAATGAGCTGTAGGACGTTGGGGATGGAAGCAAAGAGAGGGCTGTATGAGGGTGTTGTTGTACCAACTTTACTCTACGGAGCTGAGGCTTGGGGGGTGAGAGCAGAGGAGAGAAGAAGGTTGAATGTTTTCGAGATGAAGTGTTTGAGGAGCATGGCTGGAGTAACGCTGAGAGACCGGATCACCAACGACGTGGTTCGAATCAGAACAGGGTTGGTGAAAAAGTTGGAGAACAGAGTGGATTCGCGTGTACTGAGATGGTTCGGGCACATGGAGAGGATGGATGAAGGGAGATTGGTGAAA
>SDVV010016136.1:0-14334 GCA_016164225.1 Gammarus roeselii
TACAGTATCTTAACGTGAATATTCACTAATGATCTCCGCTTGGTTCGGCCTTTCGATCCTAATCCTTGTAACGAGGAACTAGAGCGGGGCGCTGCACACATTCTGTGGCCGTCGTGCAAGGCTTTCAGCGAGTGGCCGTCATTACAAGCGGCTTGCCTTCAAAAGACCCGCATTAGTACGCACCCTAACTCTCGCAGCTGTTTCTAATTGGACAAAGTTTAGTAACCCCCGTCTCATCGCACTAAATGACATCCTCCAAACCGTCTCACTTTACTCCCACACAGGTGTGACGCCATCGACCCCTCACTGTTCGAGCAGCCTCCTCACCCCGAGGACGGCGCTGAGGCGTGGGTTGAGGACCGGGGCCTGGACCTCGAGAAGAGCCCGGACGACTTTGAGAATAACGAAATCGAGGGTTCCACCAAGCCGGAGAAACTTGAGGTTGGGATCTGAAACGAGCGGTATCAGAGTCTAAAGACAGCGCGGTTCAGGGTCTAAAGAGATTTGGTCAGGGTCTAAAACGAGCGGTGACTGGGTCTAAAACGAGCGGTGACTGGGTCTAAAAAGAGAGGGGTAAGGGTCTGAAGTGACTGGGGTCAGGGTTTAAAAAGAGTGTGATCATAGTTAAAGGAGCGGAGTTAGGATATATAGAGACTGGGTCAGGGTATAACAATAGCGAGGCCAGGGTCTAAAGAGAGTGTGGTCAAGGTGAAAAGAGAGCGGGATCTGAGGTCAAAACGGAACAGGATCAGGGTCTAACGGAAGTTGGGTCAGTACGGCAGTAGGGATCGAGGTCCAAATGTAACTGAAGCGGGTCAGGTTCGAAATGTAGCGGGGTCAGGGTCTATAAAGGACGTCCACAGAGAACTAGTTCAATGTCTAAAAATTACAATGTTAGGGTGTGAAAAGTGTAGTGTCAGGGTCTGATGAGAGTGACGCAATCGTTCGTGCTGCTGAAAAGAATATGATTTTGTGATAGGAATCTGTACTTCATCGGAAAATTATTCACAATGAAAACATCTCCGTTGTTGTAGGTTGTGCAGATGCCGGCACGTCCTTGCTAGCTACTTCCAACATTATTTTATCAATGCAGTCGGAACATTTCACTTATTTTCCACTATGCACACATACTGTCCTTTACAATGCAGTATGAGGACGATGTTCCATCTCACCACACATCATATTCAGTCACACACACCATGACCCCACACTCACAGCATAAAACACACAAATGATTATCAACCTAGGTACCTGGTGCAAACTATTGGTATCGAGAATTTTGGGATGATTAGATTCCATCCTGGCAAAAGGAAAACATTGATCTCCAACAACCTTTGGGACAGATGGATTTTCTTCTCCCAATAACCTGTGGGATATGAGACATCTGTTGGAGTTGGTCCCACTTTAATTTGTTCAGTGGTTCCCTAGACAGCCATACACAACTGTTCCAATCAGAGCATTGTGTAAACACGTCTTGTCCCCTCACCACATAGACAGCAAACTCCTTTCATCACATTATGATATATATCCATACAGTCCTCCCCCTACCCACCCATCTTATTCCCCTCCTCTTCAACCAGACCGCCGCCTCCAACGAGGCCCAGCAGCAGCTCACGTGGTTGCGGACTCTTATGAAGTACTTCGGCTATTCCAGTCTGGGGGAGATGGTGCAGGGTTTCGACATCTTCGCGCTGCCTCAGCGCTTCCGAAAGGCCGTCAAGGTGAGGGAGGGATAAACTGCAATTTCATGACACTTATCTAGAGGTTAAAAAAAATACTATTTTTTACCTATAGATAGTTTAAAAGTGTTTACAAGTATAGGAAAACAACAACAGCCCTATTGGCCCTAACCAGATTGCCTTTTGATTGCAAGAGGATCAGTTCTGAAGAAGAACGTCTAAGAGAGCTTCATGCGCAATTTCTGTTTTAAAAACATCAAGAAAGGGAATGGCTTAGCTATTTATTGGCGATTTATGTAGAACTCGCCAAGCCGAGACTTAAACGTTGCGACTATATTGCTGTTTACCATCTCCGCTGGAAGTTTGTTCCATTCTTCGGCAACTCTAATCGTGAAAAAATTGCGCGTGATGTCGGGTGAGAAACGTTTCCCAACGACTTTGAATCGATTGCTCCTAGTCACTCTGTTCGCATCTAGAGTGAAAAGGTTAGCTCGGTCGATGTTTTCCTTATCCTTCATAATCTTCCACACTTCGCCCATGTCACCTCTGACACGACGTTTCTCTAGCGAATAAAGATTGAGTTCACGTAGCCTGTCTTCGTACGAATTATTCCGCATCGAAGGGATGAGTTTGGTAGCTCTACGTTGAATCTTCTATGATTTTATTACGTCTTTTCTGAGATATGGTGACCAGAATTGAACAAAATAATCGAGATTAGGTCTAACAAGTTCATTGTATAACTCGATCATACTGTGTGGATTTTTGTACGAGATAGTGCGGGACATCATACCTAGAATTTTGCTTCCCTTCTTGGCAGCATCGTTACATTGCTTGCTACTTTTTAAGTCGATATTGATGATGACTCCTAAGCCTCTCTCTTCAGTGTCAGGAATGAGTTTCTTTCCAGACATTGACCATTCGTGCTTGAAGTTAAGAAAACCTATGTGCATAACTTCACATTTGTCAACAATAAATTTCACTTGCTACTTTTCTGACCAGTCAACAATTTTGTTCAAGTCTAGTTGGATCTGCTTGCACTCTAGTATTATTTACATTTTCCTCCTAGCTTAGTACCATCTGCAAACTTGTTAATGTTTGAGAATACATTGCTATCGAGAACGTTAATGAATATAGTAAATAGAACAGGGCCTAGCTCGGATCCTTGAGGCACGCTGCTTGTAACATTACCCCAGGAGGAGGAAGCACCGTTAAGTACAACTGTCCGTCTGTCCGTCAGCCAACATTTCATCCACTTGTTAAGCTCGCCTCGAATACCGATGCTGTGCAATTTACTAACTAGGCTATTGTGAGGGACTTTATCAAAGGCTTTTTGAATGTCAAGGTAAATGATATCGATTGGAGATTTTGTGTCGTGGATTTCGACACAAAATCTGTTCGGTGGTGGTTTATGGAGGAGGGAATAGTGGTTTATAAAATCCCTGTGATCCAATGTTTCCAATTTCTTCTCGATGGAAATGGTGGGCCTATGCGTTTGGCGAATGTTTATGAAACTCAGTGACTTTAAGTCTCAATTATTTCAATTATCTAATGAATACTGAGGAGTGGTCACAGGAATCCATCACTTTACGCATAGCCTACCTAATTCAGCATGGAGGAAATAGATCGCAATAAATCATTGTTGATGTAAACCATCATATAATGGCAAATGAAAAACATATTTTTGAAACAATCGATGAGCCTCATGTAGAGATAATGTGATTTATAGTGTGCATGCTATACTTGTAATAAAACGGCAAATTGATGTCACTGAAGAATAATTCCATAAAAATATTAGATTATAACTATAATAGAAATAGGTAAATAATGCCAATTTAATTTTTATTTTATTAACGTCATTCAGAATTGAGGACTCCTATTATATCAACTTGTAGACATGAAAATCTTCAATCTTGGATATTATATATTTCTTCCCGAAGCGCTAAATTGACGTTGTAAATAGAATCCGAGTTATTTAATCATAAATGTTTGTTATGTGTGAAACATAAACCACTAAATAGGATCCACGTTCATTAAATTTTCAATAGCAGAACGATATAAAAATAGTACTAACCACCCACACAGTATGCTCAAGTTATTTAATGCATTTGTTAGACCGCACCTCGAGTATGCCGTTCAACTCTGGTCTCCCTTCTTTAGAAAAGACGTTATTAAACTTGAGAAGATTCAACATAGAGCTACCAAACTCATCCCCTCGCTGCGGAATAAATCGTACGAAGATAGGCTTTGTGAACTCAATCTATATTTGCTAGAGAAACGCCGAGTCAGAGGCCATATGATAGAAGTGTGGAAGATTATGAAGGGTAAGGAAAACGTCGACCGAGCGAGCCTTTTTTCTCTAGATACAAACGGAGTGACTAGGAACAATGGATACAAAATCGTTGGGAAACGTTTCGTACTCGACATCACGCGCCATTTCTTCACGTATAGAGTTGTCGAAGAATGGAACAAACTCCCAGCGGAGGTTGTAAGCAGCACTACAATCAAAACGTTTAGGTCGAGGCTCGATAAGTTCTTCACAAATCACCGATAAATAGCTAAGCCGTTCCCTTTCCTGTTATAAAAAAAACAGAAATGGCACACGAAGCTCTCTTAAACGTTCTACTTCAGAACTAATCCTCTTGCTATCAAAAGACAACCTGGTTTGGTCCAATATGCCTCTTAGACGTTCTACTCCAGAACTAACCCTCTGGCTATCAAAAGGCAACCCAGCATGGGCCAATAGGCCTGTTGTTGTCTTCATACACTTGTAAACACTTGTAAGCTCCTCAACAGAAATTAGAGTTGTCTTCCTGTTCAACGATAAGAAAAACATTATTTAGTTAATGTGCACCACTCCTGTTGGAGGGCTCGTTGTCGACACGGTGGTACTTCCTGTGTAATGTATTTTGGATATTTAGAACTGTGCCTCCTTTCGATGGAAAAAATCTGAGTTATTTATTGTCAAACTGTATATATTTCTCTGCGTTTCCTTGGATTGAAACACAAGGGCTGTCTGGAGCAACTCTACATGAAGATGTCCTTTGGCGTCTCACGTCGAGGCAGCAAAATCCTCATCAAAGAACCTTACGAACATAGAAGGCTTATTCTTCCGAACACTTTGTGTAGGACCATCGCTCGGGAACTGGGCACAGTGGTTCAAATTTTTTGCGTTCATTTAAATTTCATTGTTCGTATGCCTGTTTTGCTTCAGACTCTGGAGCTGCTACGGGCGAATATATTGTAAGGATGGATCCTTCCTACATTTTCCTTTGAAGCTGCCTCAGGCTTATCAAGGAACCACAAATGCACCGCAGATTTATTCTTTGGAACACTTGGGGAAGCAAGCCCCACTGTCTAGGAAACTATCAATTTTTTTGGGTACGTTTTCCAAAACTCATTGCTCGTATGCTCGTTCCGATCTAGACTCAATCCCTAGTTAGGGGGCCTTGTACCTTGGCAAGTCATGGAAAAGTATGAGTTCGTTGAGCGTATAGGCGTGACTATCCCCCACTCCTCTGACAAGGATACAACTCGACATGAGCCGTTTTGTTTCTTTAATTTATTCTAATCTAATGTTATATGAGCTCAAATGTCCTTCTAGTTATCTAAATTGGAAACAAGAGGTGTCTTTGAAGGCACCGACAGGGATTTCAGAACCTCGGTAACCATTTAATAGTACGGTTCCCAATTGAACATACGTACTTCGATGACCGCCTGCGTCGTGAATTACACGAGTGAGGTAAGAACTTTCCAACTCTTTCTTGCAAGGAGCAACATCCATTATCCTATTTTAACACGCACATCTGGTCACTGCTTCAAACCATACATGTAGAGGCAACCGTACCCGACTAACATCCCCCCCCCGCATGTCGTTTGCAGACCTACCGCGACGAAGTTAACATGGGACAGTGCTACATGGAGTTCACGACCTACTCGATCTTCACGAAGGGCGAGAACCCCTTCGAGTCATTTATTCGCACCAAGCGGGACGCGGAGGAAGAGGGGCATGATGAAGACTCGCATAGTGTCTTCCCCGATGAAGAGGGAGAGGAGTTCTTCTATGAAGAAGAGGGAAGAGCCCGCAAATTTGGTCGCAGCGAATCCAAGCAAGCGCAAATCGAAACCATTAAGGTACATTTAATGTTGGAGTTTTGGTACTTTACGGCTGAGACTATGAATAGATGTGTATATATTTGTGTTTCGAGCAGTGAGGTACCTCTGAATCAAGACCGTCAATTAGGCTTTCTCAATATGTATTAAATAATCCTCCGAAATTATTTATTTTCTTGCTGTTAATGGTGAGGGACATGTCCAGGACATTGAAAACGATATTTTTTTTTTCAAGCAGCAACTCATTTAAACAGATCATGGTATCTGCTTTGACGTAGCTATAAATTCAGATTACTTCAGCTGCCTTCCATGATATTGTTAGTCGATAAGTGTGCATTTCCCAAATGCACAAATTTGAATAACACGAACATGAATTATTTATCGTGATTTCCTCATGAGCTCAGAGGAAGCTTTATTGTGTCAGAGCACCCCGCAACTGTCTCTTAATCAGTGATCATCATTTACAGTTGTTAATACTACGGAAGATTCGGTCAATGATTGTACAGACGTAAAGGAAAATAAAGACGACTTAATGAGCGAGTGGAGCAAGTTAGTGACGTTTTCATCCCTACTCCCTCCTTACTCGTTCATCTCCTTCACCCCTTCTCTCACCCTCCTCTCACAGTCGCTGGTGGGGAGCCTGGTGACGATGCTGGAGAGGTCGGACAGCACCAAGCGCTACGCCTCCGTCATACGACAACTGCTACCCGTTGTCACGCAGGTCTACGCTGCTGAGGACCCGCAGCAGGCCGTCAACACTCTGGTGTCGACGGTGCTAGGGCCATACCTTGAGAAGGTGGGCTAAAGATGATAGGGGGTATTCCTGGGGGGCTAAAGATTGTAAGGGGTACTCCTGGTGGGCTAAACGCTGAGAGACGAAGAACTTTCAAAATATTTCCAGTATTGAAATGTTTTTTAGTGAATCAAATATTCTCATTTATTAGCAAGTCCCTTCCAGCTTTTATAGCGATATGTCGCAAAAGTTTAATCATGTCTGGAGAAGAAAAAAAAAAGTTTTCAATTATGGTTGCGGTGTTTGAGGTAGGCAGAACTGCTGGGCTCCTGCGGATTATTTGTGTGTTCAAATACCGACAATAGATACCGCGGGACATGTCAACAGGGAAAACAACTGGCAAGCACACTATGAAGACACCTTCAACTCATAAGAAGAGACGCTCGTATGTCTAAGCATTTGTTATAATGCGCAAAAATGATCTTCATTTGTACTCATCAATTGCTGTATCTGTTCAGATAAACGGCCGCAAGCCGAAGCCAGGCTCCAGTGACCTGACGTCCAAGATTGACAAGCTGAAGTCAAAGCCAGCAATCCCCGCACCCCCTCCCTCTTTTTCGGACTCAGATAACAATGACTTAGATGGCCCTTCCTCGTCTTCCGGTGACAGCGGCGTCTCTTCCCAAGTCACGTCCATGCTGCTCAACTTCGTGCGCCAGTACATGGGCAGCTACTTCAACACCTTACCTGGTTAGTGATGGAATAAACACATTATAAAATAGGCTAATCGAGCCGAACTTCGTGCATCAGTACATGGGCAGCTACTTCAACACCCTACCTGGTTAGGGATGGAATAAACACATTATAAAATATGCTAATCGAGCCGATCTTCGTGCGTCAGTACATGGGCAGCTACTTCAACACCCTACCTGGTTAGGGATGGAATAAACACAATATAAAATAGACTAATCGAGCCGAACTTCATGCGTCAGTACATGGGCAGCTACTTCAACACCCTACCTGGTTAGGGATGGAATAAATACAATATAAAATAGAGTAATCGAGCCGAACTTCGTGCGTCAGTACATGGGCAGCTAAATCAACACCCTACCTGGTTAGTGATGGAATAAACACATTATAAAATATGCCAATCGAACTTTTATATGATATATTGTCAGGTACACTGCAGCATCGCGAAGTTCAAATTAATTTCCATATAAACGTTTAGTGGAAATAAAGTTGTGGTGTGAGATTAAAAGCAGTGTCGGCCCTAATAGTAAAATTACACAAGGCGCAAACACCATGATACTTCTCGACCATTTCATGTGATGATGAATGATAACAATCTTACCTGTTGCAAGCAATGGTTAACTTGATGAATAGATCCAAGTCATTTTAATTTCAAAATAATACAGTAAACAAACGTATCTATGGATTGTAGTAAACATTCACAATCGGTAAATAAATGATGTTAGATAGGTTGCTTACGAATTTGAACCTTGGTTAGGAAATTGCCTTTATTATGTACACTTGATCTAGTCGAGCTCTGCTTCCACTACTTTATTTCAGGTCATTGTGAGATGACTTGTCCAATTAATGGCAATGGTAATTATGAAGTAGATCATATCATTGTTTATACTTCACAAAAAATTGTCTTGGAATATTTGTTGAAACCTTCACTTCAACTTTAAGAAACCATGTATGATGAAAAGTCGAAACAAATTTGATATCGTCTATGTCATTGTTTTAGTAACTTAGCAATGAAATTTTTCCTATAAGATAGATGATGGCGACTGCCAATAACGTAAACTGTTTCTGATGAGAGCTTTAAAATCTTGTGATGTTTTATTCTGAGTTAGGTAGTAAGAAAACTGCTGCATACCCTTGCGTGTCATAGGAGGCGACACATAGAGGTGGGGAGAGGGGCTCAGGATTCCTTCCTCTGTAAATTTTTCCATCTAAGACTTCAATACGAGCGGGGGGAGAAGGGATTTGCGCCTCTCTGCACCCTGCTATTAGGGTCGCTAAATGTGCGTCTTTATTGTACGGACGAAGCAGTGCGGAGTGAGAGTGGCGGGATGTTCGTAAGGTGGAAGTTTGATGTGGTGACCTGACCCTAAGTGAGAATAACTTGAAAGGCCTGGTAGGAAGAGAATTTGGTGTGATACGGGAAATAATTCGGCCATGGAGGAAGGTTCAGTTGGGTATATGAAAATGAGAGCTTGTGAGCGCTTGCGGATCAGGTAGCGAGAGGAGTGAGGAAATGAAGGAACATTTTTGGATTAGTTTGATTGAGTGAATTGAGAGTTTCAAAAGTTAATACGTGTTAGTACTGATGAACATAAATGCGTGAGTTGGAAACGTACTGGTGAAGAATGTGGTAGGGAGGAATCGCGTCCCAGGAATAAACAACGGTGGAGAGAACGTGATAGGTTTGTACATGGAGCAAAAGCTGGTGGTGGATAACAGCCTGGTTACAAAGCGATATATTCACACGTACATATGGGTATAAATGACCTGAGGTGATGTTATGGATAGTATGCTGATGTATTGTGAATTGATTTCGAAGAGAACGTTGGTGAGGCTGTTGGATATGCGGGTGTTGAGAGGATAGGGTGGACGCATGTCTGATCATCTACTGGTAAACGGAAGATCTAGAGTGGAGCAGAGCTAAGAGGGAACCAAACAAGTGGGAGAAAGACGAGAAGCACGTAGCAAAGGTGAGTGAACGGAATGGGGCAAGCAAAGCTGAGGATTTCCAGCAGGTGTTGAAGAGGAACTAAAAGTTGTGAGAGGGCAAGGCCTGTGGAATATTGAAGAATTATGAGAGACGTTCAGAGATACGTTGTTGAGATTTGCGAAAAGCGTGTTTGGTGTGCGCCGTGTGAGCGAGAACAGGAAGAAGTTTATCGAGTAGAGGAACGATGAGGTTTAAATGTCGGAGAGGAACGATGAAGTTTAAATGTCGGAGGCGCAAAAGAGGAGTCTTTCAAGAGTGGTTGCACGTGAGGTAGATGGTGGCCTCCGACAACTATAGCGAGAATAGAAAAGAGGTCAAGCATGAGGTGAGAAGACGGCCGGTTGTTTTGGAGAATGATGATGTACGACAGAAGTGGGTTGAGTATTTTGAGGAGTTGTGTAATTTTGAGGATGTAAGAGATATTGACAGTGTCGTTGTGGGTGGTGGTGCTTGTTTTGGATATTACTAAGGAAAATGTGCAGCAGGCGGTAGAGGTGATTAAAGTGAGAGAAGCCCCAATTTAGACGGCGTTGGGACTGATGCCTAAAGAGGGGTGGAGTAACGATAGCCAAACGGTTGGTAAGACTACTGAATCTATGGTATGTGTTGGGTGTGGTGCCTTCTGAGTGGCGCTGTGCTTGCATTGTTCCGCTGTATAATGGAAAAGGAGATAATAATGAATGCCTCGACTCAAGAGGTACAGTTTGTTGTATGCAGTGGGTAGTCGCACGGGAGGGTGTTAATAAAGAGGATCAGAAATATTACTGATGGTGCGTTGTAAAAGGTACAGTGTGGTTTTAGGAGTAGAGGAGAGTGTGCAGATATGAATATTTTGCATTTAAACAAGTCTTGGAGAAGTACCTTGCGAACAGAGCAGTACCTTTTGGGTCTTCTGGGATCTGAAAAGGCCTTTATAGGGTCAAAAGAGGCTCCGTCCCTCACTGAAAGTGAGAATGAGACAAGGCTGCGCTCTGTCTCCTGGGCTGCTCAATCTGTACATTGATAGAGTGTACAGAGGATGAATGCGAGTGTTCTGGGTCGAGGCTTAGAGTTGTTCGGTACAAATGTGTAGAGTTAGCAGTTGTCGGTTGCTGCGTGCGGATGAAACGTAACTGAAGGACATATTCAAAGGTGAAGTTGTGCAGTCTGGTGTCTGAATTTGGTAGAGTGTGTGAGAGAAAGAAGCTACCTGTTAATGTGTGTATAAGTAAAGTAATGAAATGTTCGAGGAATGACGATGCGAACGGAATCAGGGTCCGACTGAATGGAGAGTTATTGGAGGGAGTTCCAGTGTTTTAAATAACTGGGTTCTCAAGCTGAGGAGACTGGAGTAGTGGGAAATGAGGTAACATCTGACGTGAAGGAGGGTGTAAAGTGTTGGTTGCACTCAAGAGTGTGACGTGAAGGAGGGTGTAAAGTGTTGGTTGCACTCAAGAGTGTGATGAGCTGTAGGACATTGGATTTGGAAGCAGAGATAGTATTGTAAGAGGAGGTAGTCGTCCCAGAGGTGCTCTGCAGTGCTGAGACGTGGGAAGCGTGTGCGGAAGAAAGACCATAGTTAAATGTTTTCTAGATGAATTGTTTGTGAGGTAAGGCTGGCGTGAAGTTGAGGGATAGGATCAATGATGACGTTGTTCGAATTTGAACGGAGATGGTGCGTTGGATGACAGGATAGATTCACGTGTTCAATGGGGGTTCGGACACATGGTGAGGATGGACGATGGGAAATTGACAAAAAGGGTGAGGAAAGCGGAGATGACTAGGCGTAGGCACAGAAGAAAACAGAAGTTTGGGTGGATGGATTTCGTTAAGCAGGTTTTAGAGAGGAGAGACATCAGTGTGGAGGTAGCTAAAGAGATGATTCTAAATGGATGAGTTTTGACGCTGCCTTGATGCACTTTCTTGCCCTTGGCCTCTCGTTGAGTATTGGGATGGAGGTGGAGTAATCTTGTGCTGGCTGACGGGCCCTTCCGTTGACACCAACCTCTGACTTACCCAACGCGTGTGTTGTAGAATCCTGTGGCAGAGCTAAGTTTTTCTAAGTATGTGAGGACATGAGTTGAGTGTGAGGTGCATCTTGCCGTCGACGAGCATTTTGGGGGTGCAGCCTTTCGATTGTATCTGTATCTGTAATTCATGGTATTATTTAAATAAATAGTGCATGTAAATCATGTCTATCTGTCAATGTTTACCATCTTGCTTCCTTTCCCCTACCCCACCCCTCTCCAGGAGGGCAGGAAAGGCCCAGTACCGAGGCCGAAGTGGAGAAGAATGATGACACCGAGAACCGGCTTCCCCAGAAACAGCGACCTACCCGCCCCCTCATCCCCGGCAACATCATGAACCTGATGAACCTATTTCTTGGGGGCGCTAGCAGGCCTCGTCCCTCTACCACCCCCCGCACTACCACACCACCGCCCAACAAGGTGGCCGAGAAGAACGATAACTTGACGTCTGTCGAACTCGCGGCGCCGAAGGACTTCGTGGATGTTGTGCTTGAGGTCATCAGGCCGGTGTTCATCAGTATCCTGGGCAAGGTGGGACGATATCCAAAACAAATAAGTAACCAAGATTATATTTTTCTTCTATAGCTCCTGATATACCTTGCATTTGCATATTTCATTCAAGCGATTATTTTTTTACTAAACGATGCGCTCTTCAGAACAAGCGTATAAAAGGTGTCCGTTAAAGGCTTTCAGATGAAGTCAATAAAACAATGTCATGACCATCACAATAACGCTTGCTCCGTAACTTTACAGAACGCAAATATACCTATTTTTTTCAGATTCTGGTTTTGAATTTGAGGCTTTTTGACTCCTATATATAAAGTCCATTATAGTCCCAGCTTGCCAGTCTTGCATCAAACTCTAGAGGTACACCAACTAGCTGCTTGCAAGCCCTGACTGTCATCCTTTGTCCAGGCCCCCGGCGACAGTGGAGTGGCCAGCATCAGGGAGGTATCCAGACTCAGTGTGCTCGGCAGGGTGGATGACGCTCTGGCAGAAGAGGTGAGGGAGGCTTGATACTACTGCTGGTGCTACTGCATGATAATGTTGCTTCCCTTGCAATAGTATTAGTACTGTTTCTGTTCGAATGAGTTTCTCAATCTTGACTGAGCCTACTCGTGGATCGAAAAATTTAAATTGGTCTCGTGTGGCCTTAATTCTGTTTGATTTTATAATTCATGGAGAGGATAAACTTATCTGCCTTGTAGTTATTGGAGTGAAGAAGTACTTTTGTCTCCACAAACCGAGGTTTGACGTTTATTTAGGAAACAATTTGTACCGTTCAATCACAGTTCAGTTAAACATGTTTTAAAGTAGCTCTTCAGGGTAACACCCCTTTTCCTGAATCTGTTCTATACCGTGTTTGAGATGCCTGATCACATGACGTGGAACTCGGGTTTTCAAGGCAGCTGTTTGAACCCTTTACTCATTCGTTTCAATTTAAAACTCGCATGCTCTAAGGTAAGCATGCAAAACTGTTCCTAACCCATCGCCTGTCCTTATTGCTACAGTCATATGCAATTTGTTTGATCTAACCTTACTTAACCCAACTTAATCCTTCTTGTTCAGGTATTGTCTCCGTACTTCTGCCTGAAGACTTACGGTGTGAACAAGGCTTGGAGTCTAACGGAGCGTGGGCTCAGGATGCTTGCCAAGAATCTCACGCCAGAGGAGAGGGAGACCTTCAGGGCTTTGATCGTCTGAAAAAGAGACGTTTAAGAAAAAAATAGATGCTAAGAGTTTCTCTTGAAGAAGAACAATTCCATTCTTAGAGAAAATGAATGCATGTGCCTTCTACAGTATTTTGATGAAGGGGTACACTTTTAGTGTGGGAGAGTCAATGTGCATGTACCTTTTGCAGTAACTAGCCATGGTGGTGTCTTTGAGTCTTCAAGTGTTGATAATATGCATTATGGAGTAACCGATGGAGGGAATAACTCTAGGACTTGGAGTGAGTAAATTCCTTCGCTTCTACTATGAAGCAGCTGAATCTGGAGCACGTCCTTAGTAGTGGATGTCTGCATTCATTTGCTTGGAAATGCTGCGCTTCACTACCGCAGTTTCTTACGAAAGAAGAGGAAAAGTGTCGTACAAGAATTCCAGCCCTGCAATCTCATTATTTTTTATTAGGGAGAAGACTATGTAATACTTATTAACCGTTTCTTGTTCTAGGCTTGGAAAATAAATCTGAGTGATTTATTTGAAACAAAATTTCAAAACTATAGATTGAGGAACTTTTAACGTAGGAGAAAATGGCCGATTGGGAAGAGAAGTGAATTGGTAATTTTTGTATTCATGAAAAAAGACGAGGATATTCGCTGCTAGAGTTTGTGACTGTGGACTGAAGTGTCACGGTGACATGCTCCCTCTCCTCAAGTTAGGGAAGGAAGTGTCATCGTGACATGCTTGCTCTCCTCAAGGTAGGGACTGAAGTGTCATCGTGACATGCTTGCTCTCTTCATGGTACGGACTGAAGTGTCATCGTGACATGCTTGCTCTCCTCATGGTAAAGACTGAAGTGTCATCGTGACATGCTTGTTCTCCTCATGGTAAAGACTGAAGTGTCATCGTGACATGCTTGCTCTCTTCATGGTACGGACTGAAGTGTCATCGTGACATGCTTGCTCTCCTCATGGTAACGACTGAAGTGTCATCGCAACATGCTTGCTCTCCTCATAGTAGAGACTGAAGTTTCGTCGTGACATGCTTGCTCTTCTCATGGTAGGGATGGATTGTCATCATGACATACTTGCTCTCCTAATGGTAGGGACTAAAGTGTCATCATGACATGCTTGCTCCCCTCATTTTAGGGACTGAAGTGTCATCGTGACATGCTAGCTCCCCTCATGGTAGGGACTGAAGTGTCATCGTGACATGCTAGCTCCCCTCATGGTAGGGACTGAAGTGTCATCATGACATGCTAGCTCCCCTCATGGTAGGGACTGAAGTGTCATCGTGACATGCTAGCTCCCCTCATGGTAGGGACTGAAGTGTCATCGTGACATGCTAGCTCCCCTCATGGTAGGGACTGAAGTGTCATTGTGACATGCTAGCTCCCCTCATGGT